>CAUYRH010046625.1:0-55750 GCA_963574655.1 Perodicticus potto
TTGTTTTTGTTTTTAAATCATGGCTGTGTACATTAGTGCAATCAAGGGGTACAATGTGCTGTTTTCACATACAATCTGAAATGTTTTCATCAAACTGTTTAACATAGCCTTCATGGCATTTTCTTAGTTATTGTATGAAGAACTCTTTTCCGAGGGTCTTTGCTGGTCATCAATTGTTTTCACTTTTTCTCCTCACCTTGATCACCTTGATCACTTCCTGTCCAGTTTTTGTTTCTCAACTTAGATGTTATCTAAGTTGAAACCTTCCTGATTCCTTCCCTTCCCAGATTCCTGCCACATATGAGGCAGGAATTAAGGTCCTTTTTTGAGCACCCATCAACCAATGACTGATGGGAGTTGGTAGATGAATACCCCAGTTCTCTCGCACTCGGGTAGAATAACCCTGAAGTATGCGCTCTACACAGGTTTCCAGGATTCCCCAGCGATATTAAGCTCCAGTTGCCCACAGTGGTAACTGTCTTCTTTCCGCTTCTTTCCTCCACTTCCCTACCAGTGCATCCTAGGATCATGTCACAAATAAATGACTTGCCCCTGGATCCTTACCTCTAAGGATAAGGAAATGGTCCCATTCCCAAGATTGCCAGGGACATTTGCTGGTTAGCTGATACTTCAGAAAAGCGACTCAGATTTACTGTGCTCGGGGCCGAGCTGACACTGCAGTTGCCTGGAACATTCCAGGATGCCTACAGAGAGCTTGTGTCTGTGCTAGAGGAGATAACAGCAGCTGGAGCATCTGGCTACACAGAGGAAATCAAACAAGCAGGACTTGGCCATGCAGAGACAGAAGGGGAAGGCATCAGAAGTGCGCAGGACAGAAAAACAAGACATGGAATTTGGAATCATTATTTTTTAAGTCTCAATAAGTATCACTGAGCTCTTGCCATGTTCCAGGCACGTCACAGAACACACTGCCTCGCTGAATCCACCCCACAGCCCATTTTACAAGCACAGAAACTGAGGACAGAGAGGAGAATTCCTTCACCTGAGGCCACATAATGAGCATATGGCAAGGCTGGGATTTGAATCCAGCCCTCTGAGTTGAGAGATCCTGATGAGTGGGGGGAGGGGAATATTTGAAAGAGAGGAGGAGGACGTCAGTGGGGGCTGATCACCAGGCAGAGGGATTCTGTTTGTCCTCTGCACCCAGAAACTGGGAAGCTATGTGTTCTAGAAAGTGGGAGGGGAAAGCAGATGAAGGGCTGGTCATTGCAGCAGGGAGCCTGGGGTGAGCAGAGAGAGACACACGCCATTTCTGTGTGCAGCGTCCTCAGGGGAACCCCGTCTACCCTTCAGAACCTGCCCATCCTGAAGAAACATCTAGTACACATGCCAACATCCTGGGATTTGCAATCTATCTAGAGTAGGCTATATGTAGCCATGTTGACAGCGAGGTATGCTGCCATCTGCCTGCCCCCTCAGTTAACCTCTCCCTTGCTGGCTTAATTGAGCTATTTCTCTAGTCAGTTCTCTCATTCAGCCAATATTTACCACAATATTACCCTTTGTGGACCTGACACTTTCTTAGGTACTGAGGATACCATGGAGCAAAAATCTCAGACTGTGCCTCAAAGCACTCATAACCTGGTTGGGGAAAAACAGAAAATTGCAGTGAGGGAGATTGTGAACATAGAGAAGAGATGCAACATGCCTAGTAGTCAAGGAAGTCTTCCTGGAAGAGGTGACATCTAAACTGAAATCTGAAAAACAAACAGGAAGCGATCAAGTTGAAGGAGGCAAGGTGAATGATGCTACTTCTAATTAGCAAACGCAGGGCACTTACTATATGCTAGACAACAGCTTTGCATACACAATACCCCTATGAGGTAGGTACTATTATTACCCCCATCTTATGGATGAAGAACTGAAGCTCAGAGAGTTGAGGTTAAATGCTCAAGGTCACAGAGGAGCAGCACCAGAGATGTGAACCTTGCAGTCTGGCTCCAGGCCATGCCCTTGAGTCTCACGCTCTGCTGCGTTTAGCAGGAGAACAAAGTGAGCCAAGATGTGGGGGATGTTCAGGGCACCTCCAGGCCTTCAGATGGGTTGAGCATGGTGCACAAGAAGGGGCCAAGAATGACAAACCTGGAGAGGTTAACTGAGGCCAGAACCTGAAGAGCTGTGGTGAGAAATTAGAACTTGCTTCTCAGAGCTCTGCCGGAAGGAATGACAAGGTCCGAGCTGTACTTTGGAGAGACAGTGCTGTGTTGTCGTGTGTGCAGACAGGCTAGGCAGGGTTAAGGTGAAAGTGGGACACCCACCAGATCGGAGGCTGCTGCAGTCAGCTCGGTGACAGAGGCTGGTGACTTAGACCAGGAGGTAGTGGTGGACATGGAGAGAAGGAGATGGAGGCTGGAATGCTTTGGCGTCAGAATGGCCATGATTTGCTGAGCAGTGGGACATGAGAGGAAGAGAAACAGCATCAAGGCTAGTGCCCGGGTTGCTGCTTAAATGAGTAGGTAGTGTGCAGAGCTAGACAACAGGTGTGGGGGCAGGTGATACATTGAAGTTTGGACAGGTTAAGTCTGAGGTGCCTGTGGGACTTTCATAGAGAAGAGGCAGAGGGACCCATTGGACACAGAAGTCTCAGTGTCGAGAAAGGGAGATGGCCAACATGGCCACATCCCTGGGCACTTAGTGACAGTACCCCGTCTGTCCCCCAAAGTGTCCAGGCTTGGACAATGGATTATATGGTCACCATAGACATAACTAACCTCCCTCTGTGACAAATGTGGATATTGCTAACATCTGGGTCCAGGCCCCACCTCCCTATACACACACTTCTAGATACATCCCGTTTATTCATCTGGACATTCTGAGCTGGACGCAAGTAAAAATATGGCCATGTACGCAGCTCCTAGGGAGGGAGTTTCACGATGGCTGAGGGATATCTGATTGGTCTAACGGCCTTTGCTTCCATTCTGCTCCCAACCCTTGTCTAAGGCCTCATTTCCCACCATCAGGGGCTAAGAAATACTTATATAGGAAATCAAGACCCTGTCTACACCCCACCAGCCAAATAGGTAATTAATGGAATCAAGCCATATCCCCTGAATTTTTTTGAATGGTATGGTCCTTCTTTTCTACACAAATGACACCCCAGTGAAAAGGAAGATGCCCCACTACACACACACAAAGTCAGGTTCACCCTAGGCTTATGCAAAAGGCGCTATGGGGCCTCTTCACAGGAAAGGGGGACTGGGACCCTGCATTTCTCATCTCCACCATCAGCATACAGCAAAACAGCTATAGGAAGAAACAAGAATTTTAGCTATTTGGTTGGTTCCTAAAGGCAACCAACAGCCCTGAACAGGATTTTGAACTTAGGAAAGATCAAACTTCTTGCCACTGGATTAGTTGGAGGTGGGTGCGAGGTGCCTCTCACTCAGCAGTCTCCATCGTGACTGGAGTCTGGAGGTGGCTTTCCTACTGAGTTCCAATCCCTGACCGTATACACCAATCGCACAGCTGTAGAAGGACATGAAGCTTTCTTGCCCCATTGCGTGATGCTCTCAGAGGCACAAGTGGGAGACAATACTGGGGCTTGGAGGATCCACAGGAGGTACCCATGGCACCCAGCCTAAGAGGAACCAAGGTGTAGGGGTTAAAGTCAAGGAGTCTGAAGCCATACTGCTGGAATTCGAATTCCTTCTCCACCACCTGTTAGTGGAATCTACTCTGACATCAGTTTCCTCCTTGGTAAGATGGGGCTGTTAGTTATACTGGCCTCTGATAATGATGGTGAGGATTGGGAGACCAAACACATGCACAGTACTGACAACAGCACCCAACACATAGCTGGCACTCCATAAACACCCACTGTTATTACTCATAGTATTAGTATTGATAATTGGGCTGTCGGTTATGTAATTCAACATAAAGATGGATGCGGGTGAAAGGAGCCAGGAGAAGGAACTAGGAAGAAGGAATAGAAATGGGGCCTTTTGACTGCTAGAGCCTGGCTCAGAAGTTCCCAGGGGTCTATGTAATGGCATTTCATTCAGACAATTTTTTTTTTTTTACTGGAATGAGAAATGCAGGTTCTGTGTCAGAAATCATTGCAAATTCCAAATTAGTGAGGTTTCATGGTCCTTGGAAAGGCGCTGGAGGGAAAATTGGTCGATGGGGTGTTTTTTAGCTGTCAGAGCAAGCTGGCTGATTGATTGACTGTCTTGCAGAAGACTGTACAGACAGCAGCCAGGGATCCGGGTGCATCGAGGAAATAGGGAGAAGACAGAACACCAGTCAGCATGAGGGAGACAGAAACATGATCTGGAGCAGAAACGGACATAATTACACCAAAGTTCTGTAGACACAGTCTGCCTGGACTGTGGAGTCATGCTCAGACTGGAGGCCAGGGATACCCACCCACAGCTCCTTAAGAATGCTGGGCTCCTTTACTAGCTTACTGTGTGTTCTTATACCAGTCACTGTACCTCTCTGAGCCTCTGTTTTTCATCTGAAAACAACCCTCGGAGTATCCACCCTAAGAGCTTGCTGTGGGACTTAAATGAAATAATGGGTTTCAAATATCTGAGGAAGTGCTTGAAGCATAGTAGGTGCTCAGTAAATATGAGGTCCCTTTACTCTAAAGCAGTGAGTTGACGAAGTTTGTGTGCCTATGCTTTGGCCTGTTCGCTTAGTCATGGTATTTGGAGGGAACAACTCACTCTCATTCTTAAATTGGGGGCTAATGGGTCATGTTGGTAGATTCTGGGCCCTACTGTACCACCCCTCAATGTATTCAGAAAGAGGTAAAAAGAAGGGAATGACTTACACCCCGAGAAGAATCTGACTCAGAAAAGCTTCGGAATTGAACAGGCTTAATCACGGGTCACTGAGGCCAGTCCCCTGATTTTAGGATTCTTCAAACTATTGCAGACAAATTGGAAGTCATGCACCCCTCAAAGATGATTAGGAAAGGGAATCTACAAGGCTCCTACCCAAGCAGAAATTCTTTCTTATATTGGAACTACTAAGCCTCTTTCAGTAATAATTGCAACTATGGGTACAATAATAAGATACTGTGCTTAGCATCATACATATTTCCCAAATCACTCCCAATAAGTAAGGTATTATTATCCCTATTTTTAAAATGAGGAAACTGAGACACTTCGCCCAAGGTCATGCAGTGAAATCATGGAAGTATTTACAGAGAGATGCCAGAGCACATTGCATTAAGGAATTTGTTCCTAGGAGGGGGAGGGCAATAAGGGGCCAGAAAAGTTGAGTTGAGCCTTAAAGAATGAGAAACTTATGGCAGAGAAGGGTAGAGAAGAAACTCCAGGCAGAGGGACCGGCTTGAGCAAAGACAGGTTGGGAGACTCCATCCCATAGGCTACTTACAATGAATAATCACAATGACAGTGACAGCTAACAGTGATTAAGTGCTTACTCAGCACCAAATGGTGTTAAGCTCTTTGCTGCGTATGGTCTCCAGGAGCTGGATACTATCATTATTCCCGTTTTGCAGAAGAGGGATGAAGTAACTCATCCAAGATCACAGCTTGAAAACAGCAGAGTCGGCTTTCTGGAGTCTGCCTGATTCCAAAGTTTCTGATGGTTTAGTTTCTGTTCCTTGTCCACGGAGAAACCAGGCAGTTTAAAAAGACCTCTGCCCTCATGGTGGGGAGGAAGCTTCCCTAAGATGTCCTGGCCTGTTCCTGCCACAATCCACCCTGTCCCACCCAAGTCAAAACTGGTGGGAGATAATTGTGAAGCTGACTACCTAATAATGATAAAGCTCTCTAATAAACCTACAATCGTAAGGTAATGGATTTGACTTTTAAAAGGCAGATAAAAGTCCCAAGGGAGGGACAGACCTTTCCCATCAACTGCTCACACAGAGTCACTGTGGAGGAGGCATTTTCCACAGGTGGGACAGCTGGATGCCCAGACTGGCATTATGAAATGGCCACTATTGTGTAAAGCAGTTCCTGTCTCCAGAGCTTCCTCTCCAGCCAATAGATCCTTTGCCAGAGAAGAATGACAATGCCAAGGAATAGACTCTGGGATAAGCTACTGGAGGGTGAACCGAAAGGGTGGGTTTGAGAGCTCACTGATGATTGGTGCTGGAGCTGCATAGGTGGAGTCTTCTGAGAGCTTTCTGCTGATTGGTGGGGTTGGTAGGGCCCACCTCTCCATTCACCCTGCCATCTTCACACCATCATCATCACCAACATCAAATAACATATACTGAGCATTTATTAGGTATGCATCTGAGAAATGTGCTAATCATTTCACAACCACTGTACAAGGCAGGTAATAGTAACATCTCCATAATCATTTCCCACCCTCAGATGGGAAATCTAAGTCTTGAGAATGTTAAAGAACTTCTTGTGGGTCACACGGCCACAAAAGACCAAAACAGAGATTCAAATCCACACCTGTCTGAGGCCAGACAATTCAATGCTTAACCATTGTTTTGCATTTAGTAGTTTGATTGAGAAAAACATCTTAGATGGATTTCGCATGAAAAAAAGTCCTGAGATAGGGATTTGGGTGAACATGACATATTGAGAAAGGAGAAGGGGAGTGAGATGCAGGGTAGGCCTGGGAGAGAAACCTAAGAAAAGATGTAGTTTCAACTAGAGTCAAGCCTCAGCCTAACTCCAGGGGGAGCCCTAGATTGTGAAGTCCACCATGTACCAATCAATCCTACCTAGAGGCAAGTGAGCAGGTCTTTCCTACCCGGTGTCAGCTAGTCCCTGGCTATGGGCTGCCCTTCCCCCATCAGTGGACTTAACCTTCTGGAGGGAGGCATCCATGAGACATTTGCAGCCAACACTCCCACCAACCTGGGAAAGAGGATCCAGGATCTGACCAGCACTGCTACAGAAGAACAGAGTGACGGTCCGCACTCTGTTCCTAACTCCCCAAGTGCCACTGAGGTAGGTCGCCCTTGTCCCCTCTGGACCAGTTTCCCCAGGCGTGGACTCAGTGTCCTCCAAGGCCTGGCTTACCTCTGACAAGCTCTGACTGTGCATCTAGCAACACAGCCACTGACAGCTGAGCCAGTGATCTCAGTTTCTGTAACCTGGGAGCAAGAGAGACAAAGGGGGCCCATCTGGTGGCTCCAACAGCGTGAGGCAAGGTGTCTGACAGCTTCTCCCACTGAAGCCCTTTATCTCACTTCTGGCTGTGTTATTTTAAAACTAACGAGCCCAGACCTCAGGAGCTCACCGCCTGCCATGGAGATTTGTGGCTTGTCTGGTCTGTCCTCTCTGCAGATTTCAGCGGCGACTCACTCTCTCCTTGTTAGGAATTTTCCCCCAAACCTCAGCTGCTGGTACAAGCGTGTGCCTCCAGGAGCACAAAGTCCTAACTGAGTCATCCTCTCAGAAGCCCCCTGTTTGCAGTTCTAGCTGACAGATTCGTCCCAGGGCTATTGAGGAAGGAGAAGCCGGGACACTGTAGGGAATGGAGAAGGGCAATTTCTAGGTGTAGGTGTAGCCACTCGGCTTGGCCCTAGTGTAAGAGATCTCCTGGGACCCTCAAGGGCACGCCAACCTCCCGCCCCTCCCCTTTCCAGAATCCCTTGCCACTGCTGCTTGGGAAAAGACCATCAGAATCAGCAGTGAGTGGGTCCCCAGAGGCAGGTTTTGCAAGTGAAGCTGGAGACCAACGTGGTCTGTCCCTGGGAAGTGTGCCTGATATTTAAAGGGCCACCATGTGCCAGATATCTAAGCCTTGCACATGCATCATACCAAATCATCCTCATAACAGCCCTGTGAGAGCAATAGGGCTCTCCCAAGGTCACCCAGCTGGTAAGTGGCCAGCAGAGCCTGCTGCGTGGATCTAATCTCTATGCTCCAGCAACCTTCCCTGAACGGTAACTCGACCCCCTCTGTGCAGCTCGCCTTGCTTCCTGCTGGAAAATGCGCCTTCTCCCTGCTCAGGACATCTCCTTTCTCAGGCCACTTTCACCCCATTTGAAGTTCCTAACGGACCTGCTGCAGCTCTTCCTTCCAGAGTGCGCACTGGAGGGAGTGACTCCCATTGTGTCATCTTGACGAGGCCTTCCTCCAGGAAGGTGACGCTTGGCAGGGGAATGAGTGAATGAATAACTGAGGAATAAATGGATGCACAAACAATAAATAAGTCACCACATCTAAATAAATGCCTCAGACCTGTCAGCCACTTTATGAGTATATTGTAAGAGCCAGTCCACTAGCCTAGGACACCCATCTTGAGCCATCCTGTTATTCCAAAACCTCACAGGTTATGCCATCAGAGCTCACCTCCTTCTCCAGCTTTCCATCTTACTCCCAGAAAATTCAGTCTCCTAGCTTTCCATACTGTGTAAATGCTGACATCTGTCAGACGTATTTCCTCAGCTCTGATCTCTTCTCTGAACTCCATACAGGCCATGTCCATGTGAATGTCTAACTGGCATCTCCGTGCTGGAATGCCCAAAACTGAGCTTCACGGGAGCCTTCCAAAACACCCTTCTGTACCTGCAGTAGTCCCCAGCTCGGTAATTGGTAGCAATATCCTTCTGGTTGCTCAGACCAAAAACCACGGAAATCATCCTTGATCTTTTGCCCTCCATACCAAATCCATGCACAAAAACTAAAACAAAATTCTGTTGACTGTACCTTCAATATATGTCCAGAATCTGACCACTTCTCATCACTACTACTGCAGCACAAAAACCTGACTCCAGCCACCCTCTTGTCTCATGTGGGTTATGCAGTCACTTGTCACTGGTCTGCCTGCATCTGCTCCAGCACCCTTGCCATATCTGCTCAGCAAGATTTTAGAGGGATCCGTTAAAACCTCCCGGGCTGGAAGGAGAGTTGTTATCTTGCCCTTGGTGACTCAGCTTGGCAGAATCAGGGCTTGGACCCATGTCAGTAGGACTCTGGGCCCTGTGCACTTTCCCAGCACCACCTCATTACCTGTCTTGCAACCTGTTCAAGTGGAAACCGTGATACTTTGGAATTCAGCCCACTCCCACGTTGGGGGCAGCCTGCACTTCAGATCTCCAACCAGCCAATCAAACCCTCTTCTCAGCAATTTGGCGCTCAACGGGCCAGCCTGTGGAGGAAGAAGTAACTGGATAGATGTGGGGTTGATTGGAGGGCAGGGGATAGATGTGTTCTGTGATGAGAGTTCAAAACCCAGGCAGGTTGGGGGCCTGACCTGCCTGGCTGAGCTGGGCAAGAAATGCTGAGCTGAGTTTTCTCTATATGGTTCTTTGGTCCTTTGACCTGAACTTGAGAATTGGACCATTACTGACATACCAGAGTGTTTACAGCACACTCACACACACACATACACACCCACACACTTGCCTCTGCCCTGAGAACTGAGCTGCACCATTCTCATCAGGTGCCTGTGGAAAGCATGTCAGAAGGCTGCGTCTGTGTGTGCAGCTCAGCCTTCAGGGTCAAGTCCAAATCCTTTGCAGAATTCACAGTCTGGGCCCTCTGAGTGTGGTTTGTTGAACATGATTAGAGATGCAGATGCTCAGGCCCTCACCCAGACCTGCTGAATCAACATCTGCAGTCTAACAAGAGCCCCAGGTGACTCATGAGAAGCTTAAGGCTTGGAAAACACCTATCCACGTGGCCCTGAAAGATTCAGCCCCTGCCTTTCCTCCTGGTGTCAACTCTCACCTTCCTTCCTTCACCCCAACGGCATGTTCTGACTTACCGCATCCTCTGCAGTCACGTGAAGGGTCACTGCTATGTCCTGGCCCTGAGCCTGTGCTATTGTCTTTTTCCAATTCCCATTCATCTTTTAGGAAGCCTTCCACAGCCATCTGCCCACTTTCCCCAGACTGAGTAAGGTGCTATTTCTGTGGTTCCAGGGCATCATAAGCTTCTATCAGAGAACTTACTACATTCCATATTGTAACTCCGAGTTTAGGAATCTTTCTTGCCTTCCACGGTAAGAACCTCTAGAGAGAAGAGACCACACACATCTTGGTTACTTTGGGATCCTTGAATTCCAGTACTAAGTAGGTATTCAGTAAACAACTGTTGAATAATGGATGACATAATGAAGGAAATGCCAGCCTCACAAAACTTCTGATTTTTCATTCAGTTTCTACTAAAACAAGCATTACTGCCCCCGCATCCAAATGACGTCTCCCACGGCAGCTCTGTGGAATCCCCAGCATCCCCCTAAGCTCTGATTCCTTTTCCAGCTGCAATGGCAAAGCTCAAAGAGTCTCAGCTCCTGCAGATTACCCCAAACCAGGCTTCATTAAGTAATTAACCTTGAAAAGGACTTGGCACGTCTAGACTTCAGGCCAGGATATTGACACAGCCCAGACTGAAGTCCCAGAAGCCAAGGCACAAATTGGCCAAATCCATCTCATTCCCAGGCTAGGTCAGACCCATCATGAGTCTTGGGTTTTCTGATAGGCTCATGAGAATCTAAACCTTCAATCTCTATTGAATTGGGCAGATTGTGGGTATATGACAAGTGTGAGAACAGGATGGATCATTCACCGCCCAGGATGCAAGTGAAGAATATGAGCCCTGGATGGAAGCGGGTCCCTTCGCATCTGACCTGTCAGTGCCTTCAGCTGTACAAGGGAGGTAGGCTCACCACACTGCATACCCCAAAGGGGGTTGTGGGCACCAATTGAGGTGCTGGGTTCAAAAGTGTTCTACACACAGTAGGTGCTACTAGTAGGATAGAGGCAGTGAGTGTCAGGGATGTTCCTAATCTAATGGTCAAATGCCATTTGGGTTTGTGGAATATAAGACGCAGGTCAAACTTTGAAATACAAATCCTCTGCAAACACTTATAGCCAGTCTCTGTCTTACAGCAAGGTCACCAAGATCACCTGTGTCCCCTCTTAGCCCTTCCTTATGACATTTTTGAGGTGTTTTACAGATTCCTCTCCTTTTCTCTGAGTTGATTATTATTATAAACAGCCGGGGCGGCTGGTGTTCTTACCACTTCATATCTCAGAGTCTCAGTTTCTCCATCACAGTAGGGATGATAACACCTGCTCACGTGTTTCTTTGGAAGTCCCAATGAGAGCATGAGTGAGAAGTGCTCAGCACAGTGTCTGGCATGCAGGGGATGCTTGATAAATGCTGGCTGCCACTATGGTCAAGAGGAAAGAGCATTGGACTGAGAGTCAAAAGGCCACAACTCCAGCCAGAGCTATGATGTGAGTCACCATTTGCCTTGGGCAAATCCCTTTACCTCTTGGGGGCCCCAGTTTCCTCACTCTGCACGGAAGTGGACTGGATCTGGGGTCCCTTCCTATTCCAAAATCGTTTTTCTCTGATTCCCAAAATGGTGTTTAACTCAATCTAGTGCTTGGGGCAAGAGAATTTGGATCCAACCCTAGGCCAAATGAGCACTTTGTTGGGAGCAGCTGGCAGTTCAGCTCCTCCCTGAGCAGACGCTTTGATGTGGAAGCAGGGAAGCGGCTGGGGAACCAGGCATCTTGGAGAGTTTTGCAGAAAGTTCAGCCCTGACTCTTATCAGAGGCTCTGAATCTGCTGGTTGCCATGGCTACGGAGAGCAGCATCTAAGCTCCAGGTCGCTGATTAGCAGGAACATCGCAGGAAGGCCTTGAGGAATTCAGCACTCGTGGCTCCCCCCTCCCTCTGTGAAGTGGAGTGTGCCGGCCCTTGACTCCACTGTCTTAGCTGTCTCCTGAAGAGCTCGGCTTCTTTTAAGCATTTTTCTAATGCAACATCCAAGAAAAACAAGGCAGCTGCAGGTACCCCTCAGCAAAGACAGAACACAGTTTTTCTCAAGGCCCTGCAAGGATGCAAAGCAGGAGGCGGGGAAGGATGAAGGGTGTGGCTGTGGAGAGGTGAGGGATTCCACGGAAGTGCTGAGTGGCCTCGGGCTGGTCCTCCTCCCTGGTCCTCTGCTTCTTTATTTGAATCTTCATCTGCGGCTCCCACATGGGATCAGTAATCAGAATTTCTTCCCATTCATTCATTTGTTCATTCATTCAACAAACATTCAGTGAACAAAAAACTACACTATTATCAGGCACTGTCTCACCTCTGAGGACTCAGGGTGAGGAAAGACTCTGTTTCTCCCTCTCACGAAACTTGTGGTCTGGTCCAGAAGGCAATGGGTTGGCAATTTCAAAATGGTCATTCCAAATAGGAACAAATGCTACAGGAAAGGCAGCAGGTTGCTGCAACTCCTTTCCATCATGGATGATGAGGGCAACAAGATAAAATAAGAGGGTCAGGGAGGGACTCCCTGAGAAAGTGACATTTGAATAAAGAAAAAGAGCTGACCATGCAAACAGCTGAAGGAAAAGCATGCCATGTAGCCGGATCAGCAAGAACTAAGGCCCTGAGGCAGGAAGATGTTTCACCCTTTTGAGAAACAGCAAAGAGGCCATGTGGCCAGAACATCATGAGGGACAGAAAGAGGAATATAAGATGGCATTAGGAACAGAGCAGAGGCTTCTAGTGGACTTGGCTGCTAGATCCTGCAGAATCATTTAGTCCTGGCAATAAGGACTAATTTGGATTTTATTCTTGATCCAATAGAAGGATGAATTACCTGGGATATTTCTTTAAAGTTGCACATTTCTAGATTTTCCACTTTATATCTAGGATGGGACCTAGGAATCTGTATTTTTCCAAGTTCCTTGGGGGCCTCTGATCAGTGCCAGGCTTGGAAAACCTGGGACTGCCTGTTCCCTGTGTCCCTTTTAGTTTTAAAAAAGCCAAGAAGCAAAGTGTTGGAACACTTTGAAAAAAAGACTGTAAATGTTATGTTATGGAGAATTCCCTTCCTTCTCACCCCAGCACTTCCTGTCTGCCTGATAGAATTAGTTGTATTTCTCTTTGTGTTAGCCCCAAATCCCAAATACCAAAACCCCAAGAAGGTGAAAACAGTACTACTGGGGAAAAAGAAAAATTTCTGCAACCCCATTGTATCTTTCCTCACCAAATCGTGGTATTTCCCTGTCTTTGATTCTAACCCCCACTGTTAGCAATGATAAATGAGACATTGTCTTCACCCTAATTCTTGTGCCCTAGTGCTCTGGCAGTAGTATCCATCAGCTTCTGCCACACTCTAGATAACCCATGCCTCTGCTCCCTATGTTAGACACGTCACTGAGACCTTCTACCCCAAGCCAACACTACTCACCATGTATTTGTGACCTGTCAAAAGCCGTGCACCACCTCTCAGTCTTGCCTGTCATGGGATTGCTTCTGATATACCATTGTATCTTGTTTTCCTACAATCCCATGAGAGTTCAAAATTCCATTCTTGGGTATCTCCATCTTGACATAATGATAATATATGACTTTCAATGTGGTCACAAAAGGCAGCTTCTGCCTTCCTTTCTTAGATTGCGCATTCTGGGAGAAGCCAGACACCATGTTGTGAGGACACTCAAGCAGCCCTGTGGAGAACTGAGACCTCCTGCCAAAAGCCAGTACCAGCTTGCCAGTCATATGAGTGAGCCACATTGGAGCGGAATGCCTTATGTGTCAAGGAATTGCTAGATAATACATAAATTAATTTTTTAAAAAGTTGATCACTTTTCTGAGAGAAATGTGAGGTAGAATAAAGACACTGATTGAGCAGTCTGAGTAGAATGAGTGATTGGGTGGGTTAATTACTCTCTATGGTCTTCCATTCCCACCAACTGTAACATGAAGGGATTAGTCCAAAGCATCTCAAAAGCCCTTTATAACTTTTCAAAACAAATATTTTCTTTTTTTTTTTTGAGACAGAGTCTCAAGTTGTCACTCTGGAGAGAGTGCTGTGGCATCACAGCTCACAGCAACCTCCAACTCCTGGACTCAAGCGAGTCTCTTGCCTCCACCTCCCAAGTAGCTGCGACTACAGGCATCCACCACAATGCCTGGCCATTTTTTGGTTGCAGCCGTCATTGTTGTTTGGCGGGCCCGGGCTGGATTCAAACCCGCCAGCTCAGGTGTACGTGGGTGGCGCCTTAGCCCGTTGAGCCACAGGCACCGAGCCGAAAACAAATATTTTCTTTGGCCAATCCATTAGTGCCTTTATTGATTCATTGAACAAATATTGCCAAGTGTTTACCAAGCAGAAGGTTCTTGGGCAGTAAGAGATGTTATATTCTCAGGGAGTCCAAGTATGAAAGAAGACAATTAAATTATAACAACATATATTATTAAGACCTGTTGTTAAGGGAGCAAAGGAACTATTGTATCTTAGAAAAGAGGTTAGATCTCCCCAAAAGTTTGCTCCCTACATCATTTCTTCCATCTTCTCAGTGGAGACTCCATCTTTCCAGTTGCTTGGGTTCCAAACCTTAAAGTCACCCTTGCCCCTTCCTCCTTTCATACTCTCTTGCTTCCTACATTTCACCAGAAACAAATAAAGTTAGCACTACTTTCAAAATCTGCTAGCATCCCACCAGATCTCACCACCTCCACTGCTAGTACACTGATGTGAGCGTGGACTACTGTAATGGTCTCCCTGTCTCTGACCTTTCTTCCCTTCAATTTAGCATCCCTTGACCACTAGAGTGATTCCTCAAAACTGTAAGCCAGACCCTATCACTCCTGTTTCAAAGCCTTCCCATCTCAGCTACAGAAAACTCAAAGGTCTTCCCATGCCCTTCAAAGACCTGTTCTCTTATCTAACCTCCTACCACTCTAGCCCTTGTTTGCTCTTCCTTGTGGATGCTAAGGTCTTTGAACGTGCTCTTTCTTTTGCCTGCAGCACACTTCCCACTTCCCATAGATACCTGCACAGTATCTATGGGAACAGATTAATGTGCAACAGATTATCCCAAATCCTTTTGATTGAAAACAATAGTGAACAGTTATTATATTTCATAGTTTCTGTGAGTCAGGAATGTGGCTGAGTGGTTCTTATCACCTCTCATGAAGTTGTACTCAGATAGATGCCAGTCAGGGATGCAGTTTCATCTGAAGGCTTGGCTGGAGCTGGAGAATCCACTTCCAAGGTGTCTTCCAAGGTGTCACGTGGCTGGGAAATTGATGCTAAATGTTGACAGGAGGCCTTAGTTCTTCACCTGGGCCTCTCTATGGGACTGCTTGAGTGTCCTTACAATGTGGTGGCTGATTTCCCCCAGAAATATTAATCCAAAAGTCATGTGTTATCACTTCTACCACCACATTCTTTTCATCTTCATCCAAGATTCAAGGGGAGAGAAATGAACTTACATCTTTTGATCTATTGATTTGATGGCAGTGTGTCAAAGAATCTGTGACCACATTTCTGAACCACCTAAACTTTACAACTAATCCCAAATTTTTCAAGTCTCTACTCCCTTGTTACTCCCCAGGAGGGCCATCCCTAATTATTGTAAACAAAGTAGCAGCCATCCTTTCCATTTTCTATCCCTATATGCTGCCTTATTCTCACCATAAGAGAGAAGTTATTACCATTCAGCAAGCCATATTTTCACTTGCTTATGTGTTTATTATCTGCTCTCCCATCTAGATGTAAACTCTGTAATCACAGGATTTCTGTCTTCTTCACTGCATCCCCACACTTGAAACAGAGTGTAGACTCTCAAGGAATTAGAGTTAGGAACCAGTTTAGCCTAGAATAAGTATGGGAAGAGGCAAGCCTTGCTGGATGTTGGCAGAAATCACAAGCTTTGAGTTGTCTGACAAGAGCCAGGCCAGAATTCCATACAGCTAGATGGACAGGAGAAAAGGCATGGTAATCAGACCCTCATAGTAGGAGATGTGGGGCAGAGAGGTATATGGAGAAAAAATGAGGCTCAGTAGGGTGTAAGGGAGTTCTGGAAGCATGCACTTGGCAGAAAGGAAGGCTAGGAAGTCCTAATTAGAATCTCCACCCCTCCTGGGCTTGCAGTACCTCCCAGCTCCGCCTCTAAAGATGCACTGACAACTGGCTGGCAGAGATAGATGTGTTTTGCTGCCCTTCCTTCAACATCAACTGAGCTTGACTTAGGGTCCCTGAGGAGCAGGGGGCTTATCAGATGCCTTAATCCTGAGACCTAAAACAAAGCTCTCATGCAGGAGCTTGGTGCATGAGAAATGCTAATGCCTTTTATCAATGCTTGACTTGGGGTCTGAAGGCAAGAAGAGCAGGTGCTCGCTGGATAATACCAAATACACCTGTGACTCTCAGAGTCCTGATTCTTCCTGGTTAGGAGCCAGGAATTTGAGTGACAGTCTCTTCAAATGCTGAGTAACTAGACCACTTCTCTTTCTTCTCAAAGACTGCAGTAAACAGGTGGGACTCATAAATAGCTCTCCACTATTATTTGGAGTTCCTATGTCAGTGGTAGAGAAGGGAACGTCAGCCTTAGTGGGACTTGCTCTCCCAAACAGGTAGCCCTATATTCATTAAGGGACATATGGTTCACAAGGAGGTCATATGGTTCACAAGGAGGTCAAAACAAGGAAACTTGACATTTTGGGGGTCTTTCTGTTTGTATACATTATCTCATATTATCTCCACAACAGCTTGACAATACATGGACCAATATTATTCCCCTTTTTATAACTGAGGAAACTGTGACTCAGAGATGTTAAGAGGCTGATCCCAGGTTCTACAGCTACTAAATGCTAAAGACAGTGTTTGAATCTGGGTATATGTGGTCTAACACAGGTAAGGAAAGAAATGGAACATAAATATCAAAAAGGTGTTTACACTAATCCTGCCATGCCCTGGCCTCCAATTTCATCTTGAGAAAGGAAGTGAAATGCTGGCTTCCAGCATCTCCCTATGATTTAGTCAGAATAAGATAGGTTGTGCTGCAATGACGAACAGACCTAAATCTGAGTGGTTTAACCTCATCAAGGTTTATTTCTCTCTTGCAAAGTCTGATGTGGTTCAGGTACCTTTCTTTCATCAAGTAGGTTTACCTTCCAGTATATGTGCTCTACGAAGTCACCATGACAGAGGAAGAGAGAGGAGAAGGCATATGGAACTTGATTGCATTCACCTGGAAATGATATCTGTTCCTTCCCAGCCAGAGAATACTGGCCAAAGATAATGCCATGGCCTCAACCTAACCGGGGAAGCTAGGCAATCTCAGGAGGTGTATGCATATTTATGAGCATTAAATGTCTCTGTATACCCTAACACTTTTGCCCCTTTATTTCTTCCCCTATAGGGCAGAGCCCCAGAGCAGCCCTATGGTTTCAGCTCAGGATGGATCATCAGAAAAGCTGGGTCAGCGTCTGGCCACAGAGGCCTTGGGCACCAATAGCTGGGAGAAAGACAAGGCCTTTCGGGAGCTGTGTCTCAACAGAGCACGCAGGTAAGATCCAACAGGGAAGTCCAAGCTGAGGACATAAAAATGAAGTTCACTTCTCTGGCCACTTCTCTCTCTTTTTTACAAATTCTTCTTTCAGACCTTTCAATAAGGGTCAGTAAATATTTTCTGTAGTGTTAAGAATAGTAAATATTTTAGGTTTGTGAGCCCAGTGATTTTTTTTTTTTTAGACAGAGTCTCACTCTGTCATCCAGCTTAGAAAGCCATGCATCGTAGCTCACAGCAACCTCAAACTCTTCGGCTCAAGTGATCTTCTTGCCTCAGCTTCCCAAGTAGCTGGGAATACAGACGCCCACTACAATGCCTGGCTAGTTTTTCTATTTTTAGTAGAGATGGGGTGTCATTCTCACTCAGGCTGGTCTTGAACTCCTGAGCTCAAACAATCCACCTGCCATGGCCTCTCAAAGTTCTGGGATCACAGGTGTGAGCCACCAGGCCCAGCCAACCCAATGGTTTGTGTGCAAAACAAGAAAGCATTGTTTTGCCCCAATAAAATTCCATCCAAACAAGAGGCAGGCTAGGTTTGACCTGTGGGCCATAGTTTGTTGACCCTGATCTTAAAGGACAGAATTCTCTCTTTTTTTTTCTTTTTTCACTCTGGCACCCAGGCTGGAGTGCAGAGGTGTGATCATAGAACATGCTACAAGCTTGAGTTTGAGTTTGCAGCCTCAAACTTTTGGGCTCAAGAAATCGTTCTTTCTGCCTCAGCAGAGTAGCTAGGACTACAAGTGTGAGCCACCACGCTGGAAGTTCCACTCCATTTTCATAACTCTATGAACCACTTACTTCCAAATGATGATTTCAGCACAGAGTTTCAGATCTTCATATTTATTCCTTAATGAAGTTATCCAACCAGTACTTTCTGAGCACCTACGAGTCTCAGGCACCGTGCCAGCATCTGTATACAACTATCACTATATATGTGTTTACTGAGCTCAGAGAGACAAAACAATGTGCCCAAAATATGGTAGCAAACAAGTGGCAGAGTGAAGTTTTGAACTCCAATCTCTCTAATCTTAAATCCTGGACTAAAATTTACCACATTATCTTGTTGGTGATAATGAAAAATCCATTGATCATTGCCTTCTATTTTTAAATTTTGCACCATACACACACACACACACACACACACATGCGCATATATAAAGCTTGTCCCTTTTTTGGCCTCTGGGAAAATCTGGTTCTAGGAGATGTGGTTACAGAACATGGGGAAAGCAACTTAGGAAGCTGGAGTCACTTCCACGGGGACAGTCTGCCCTGCCACTGAGGCTGCCGTCTCGGCTGCAGACTTTAGCTAGGCCATGATTTCAAAGAAAAACAGTTAAGTTCTATCACCTTAGAGAAGTGAAGCTCAACTTCAGATCTGGAGAGTTCTCTAGAAAAATAAAAAGAAGGGTGTTTCCGTTAAGGGTTCAGGAAGATGGAGAAAAAAGGGAAGAGAAAAGGAATTTCCCTATTTTAAAATCATTATCTCCTAGATGGCCAAAGAGAAATCCGTGGTTCAAATCTGGACCCTACCACTTTCTAGCAGAGTGACCTTGAGCAACTTCCTTTTCCTTCCCAGGCCTCAGTATTCACAACTATAAAATAGGAATATTGAGATCTAAGCTCAAAGTCAGGGTGAGGACTAAATTACATCAGGCATGTACAGATCTTGGCAGTGGACCTAGAATATAGAAGTTCTCAAAAAATGTTACAGTATCACAGAATCAGAAGAGAAGGCTATGGGTGTGAAACTCTGAAACAGGATGCTGTATTGCCAACTTGATTACGTGGTGTCTGCAACTGGCCCTCTGACATGAGGAAACCACAATAACGACAGTCATAACAATGATAATAGAAGTCATAATAATTATAATATAATAACACAAGTCCCTTTTACTGTGCACTCTGTGTCAGACTAGGGGATATTACCAAAGTTGTGTCCTTTATTCCTGGCAACAAACTTAGGGCACAGATCTCATGTTTATTCCCATATTGTAGACGATGAAAAAGACACAGAGAAGTCTCTGAGCTAAGCAGCAAGAGAGACGGACTTTAAATCCGGGTGTGCCTGTTCTGAGCCAGCGTTCCTTACTGCTGGTTATGTAACCTTTGCTTACGTAACCACCATTCACTTAATCCCTGCATGTTCAGCCACTGTATACATAACCACTGAGCACCTAATCACTGCACAGTTAACCTCTGCATACTCCACCAATGCGTACGTAAAGCGCTGCGTTTTTAATCACTACAGACTTAACTGCTACACTTACAACCACTGGGAACTCAGCCAGTGCGTATTTAACTGCCGCATTACTTATCACTGTCCTTGACCCCTGTAAACGTCACTGCAGCGTCCATAAACATTGTGTGCTTGACCCTGCACACGCGACCAGAGTGTGCCGAACTCTCTTCTGCTCCCTGATGGCACACCTAGGAGAGCAGGGGCAGGGGATGGAAAGAGTAGATGAAAGGCAGGCAGACCTCAAGTCTATCCAGTTTCAAGAGTTTGACCCAATTGCTTAAATCTGAGTCTAGGACAGTGGTTCTCAAACCCTGCTCCCCTGGGGCCCCAGGGTTCCAGAAGTTGGAGTAGTTGGCTGAAACAATGGGACCTTTCCTCCTTTTATAAAACACATTTTCAAAAAGTTTTTTTTTCCCCTTGAGGTTTTTATCCCTTCATTTGTTTTAACCCTCACATTCCTGGCAGCTGTTTCACTTGGAGGTGTTTGTAGGAAATGAGGCGGTTTAACAAGTAGCTGAATGATTTCATTCATTCATCCATCACGTGGTCACTTAACAAATATTTATTAGGCTTTGCTCCATGTCAAGTGCTTTTCTGCAGGAAAAATTTGGAAATGGCCTGCCATGTTTATACGAACACCTATTGGCTCCACCTAAGTGCAGTTAAGTAGAGAAGTACTTAATGCCTGTTACATTTATTTAATATTTTTAGCCTGCTAAAAGTGACTCTTTTGAAACATTATAGATACAGGCTTCTTATTTATTAGAGATGCAGAGACCTCAACCTATGTTCTAACCACTTGGTCATTCTTTCTACTAATCATAATGACCCAGAGACTTAAAATGGAATTAAACATGGCAGTATTTCATGATGTTCCGTAAAGAGCTGGGTAATTTCCAGGTGATTGGCCACACAGACAAGTTCGAGAAGGCAGCTGGTTATGTGGGAAAGCTCACACAGGCCTGAGTTCAAATCCCGGCTTGGAGACTTTCTAATTGTGTGGCCATAAGGTAAGTTAATTAAACTTCCTAAGCCTCAGTTTTTTCACCCATAAGATGAAACAATAAAAATTATACCACTCTCAAAGTGTTCTGTGAGTATCACAATATATAAAACACTTGGCACATACTAAGTACATAAATGCTAATTGTGTTGCTATTAAAATGATCACAATAATATTATTATTAAGATCATATTTTGCCACTGAGGTACAACTGAGTTGGCATGCTTCAATTCCAAGGCAGTTTTTTATCCAAAACCATCTCTCTTTGCCATGGGATAGTGTTTTTAAAAATCCCTGGAGCCTGCCCCAATTATAAAAAGAGATAACTTGACTTAATTTAACTGCAGCCTGAGCATTTGAATTTAATTGAACAAGAAATAATTATTCTTGAAGAGCAGAGGTTTTTGAGGTTCTGTGAAGTAATATAAGATATGTATCTCGTTACATTAGACCTTGGCAAATATACTTTTAATAATCAGCTGCTATTTAACATACCTTCCGACGCCTATTAAATTTCCAGCACGAAGTATATTGTATTGGGAAGGGAGAGGGAAGAACTTCCTATTAATTATTTAAAAAGTGATTTATTTACCAAGGTGAGCCATTTGCAAATTCAATAATAAATCTATTAAGGAGTAGTTAACCTCTATAACTCTGTTTTAAATAATCAATTGGTGTTTGGGTAACATACAGCATCTGTCTCATTAGGTCGGCATTAAGGCCTTATTTGAGGCATTTAATCTTGAAGTGTGACCGAATCAGCCATGAGGTGGTAATTAGATGTTGGCTATGAGTCCTTGATCCTCCAAGGAACTGGGTCCTTCCCCAGCTATGCCACCCCTGGTTGGGGGTTGGGGAATCCTGGATTCTCTAATGCCCAACTCTTTGTTCCTTGCAGTGCCTCCCGTGACAAAGAATTGACACCACCGCCTTCCTCCAGGGGGAAGAAGAAAAAGAAGAAATCCACTCGGAAGAAGAGAAGGAGGTGAGTGCATGAAGCGGGAGGTTAACCTTAAAGATGAGTTTTGAAGTCAGACAGTGACTTCCTCTTAGGTTCAAATCCCCTCTCTGCCACTTGAGTAGCTGTGTGACCTTGGGCAAGTCCCTTTACCTCTCTGTGCCTGTTTTCACATCAACAAAATGGAGATAACATCTACTTCTTAAGAATATGTGAAAATTAGATGAGAAATAGATCTGAAAGCAGCAGATCTGGTACATAGTAAATGACTAATTAACAGGAAGCATAGTCTTTAGCATGAATGCTGAATTATTTCAGAGAACTAACACAATGCCAACGGCTATTGACGTGCTGTGATCTCCATTAACTCTTTTACTTCTGACCACCAGGCAAGCATTATTATACCCACTTCAGAAATGAGAAAAGAAAGGCTTAGAGAGAGGGAACCCCCCCCCCAATTCAAGATAAATGCCCCAGGTAATAAACTTTATATTTTTCTGTCTGCAATTGACTCTTTCCTATCTATGCATTTTTTCTATGTACAATTCCTTTTAAAATGTTTTTTTTTTTTTTTTTTTTTTTTTTGAGACAGAGTCCCACTATGTTGCCCTTGCTGGAGTGCCATGGCATCACACCTCACAGCAACCTCAAACTCTTAGGCTTATGCAATTCTCTTGCCTCAGCCCCCCAAGTAGCTGGGACTACAGGCGCCCGCCCCAATGCCTGACTATTTATTTGGTTGTAGTTGTCATTGTTGTTTGGCAGGCCCAGGCTGAGTTCAAACCCAGCAGCTCCAGTGTATGTGGCTGGTGCCCTAGACTCTGAGCTACAGGCACTGAGCCCCTTCTAAAATATTTTATATTTTAAAACATTTATGGGCCAGGCACAGTGGCTCACACCTATGATTCTAGCATTTTGGGAGGCCAAGACACGTGGATTTCCTGAGCTCAGGAGTTTGAGACCAGCCTGAACTAGAGTGAGACCCCATATCTAAAAGTAGTTGGGTATTGTGGTGGGTACCTGCAGTCCCAGCCACTTGGGCAGCTGAAGCAAGAGGATCATGTTAGCCCGAAAGTTTGAGGTTGCCGTGGCATCACAACATTCCCCCAAGGGCGACAAAGTGAGACTCTGTCTCAAAAAAAAAAGATTTCCATACTTGCTTGCAGATTGCCACTAACTAAATTAAAAGCATGCCTAGTGTGCCAGCCCCAGAGAAGTGGGCTTGACCCTTAGGGCTGCAGGCTGAAAACCCTACCAAACCTCTGAGGCAGTATTTATAGACGCCTGCAGGGGGCAATAGAGAGCAGTACCTGATGACTCCAGGTTTTCCGGAATCCTGTTTAACAGATACCCATTAACCTCATTCTAAAAGGACAGGCTCAAAGGAGACCCAGAGAGAAATGTGAATGGAGACTCTGACTTCTAGCCATTGTAGGGTAGGAGATAGAAGCAGTTTGGATTTCTGATTCGAGGGGTGGGCCAGAGGAAACTTTAAAGAAGAAAACTACAGGCATCAAGATTCACTAACCAGTTCATTAATTCATTTGATAAATGTCCACTGAACACAGATTTGGAGACAAACATTAGGATTCCATAATAGCTCCTCAGCCATTTCCTTTGCACACATGTTTTGTGTGACCTGCAAAGTGTTTTTGTCTTTTAATTGGCAATCACCATTTATAAATTAGGAGATTTCATATGTAAGTATGGATTTCTAGAAGCTTCTATTGAAAAGATAGATGCTCTGGAAACCCAGGTCTGCATTCCCACACAGGACCCTGGGATTATCTGAGAAGGAGCCACGCCCTCTAGTCAGGCCCTCTCTGGTTTACCATAGTCTGCACCATTCCCTAGTATTCCACCCAGCCCATGTCGTTTGTTCATGTTATCTGTTGGCATTGAGTTTGCAATCTCTGATGTATTTCAACCCTGGTCTTTTGTTAGTGGGAAAATAAGAGACCTAGAGTTGAGCCATGATGTGTCCAAGGTGACTCTGAGTTGGTGGTAGAATAGAGATGGCATCCCAAGCCCCAGTCTTGATGCATCACTAAGGACCTAGGGTAGCTGTTTCTCAGGTGACCCTTTGATGGTTCCACCCCTCCTGCTACAGCCTGATGAGATCCCCTCCAGGGCTTAATCCTACCAAGGAGAAAACATCCAGGGGCAGAGGAAAGACCCAAAGACTATGAGAAATGGGGTGCAGCTCAGGGGGAGAGCAGCAGACAGAAAGAAGCCTTTGCAACCACTTGAGAGGACAGCTAGGGGGTGACGTGCAGATTGACAGCAAAACTTCTGGGACCAAAGAGGTCTCCATTTGAATCCCCCATCTCATCCACTTCCTAGCTGTATGTATCTTTGGGCAGGTTACTTCACCTCTCTGAATCTCACTTTCTTTGTCTGAAAAGGGAGAGTAGCAATTGTATTTATCTAAGAAGTATGCGGAAGGATGAAATGAGACAATGTTTGTAAACACAAGGTAATGGTTAAAACAAATGCAAGCTAGTATCAGTGTTGTCTATTTGTCAGAGCTGAGACCCTATCTAGGGACTGGGGAAGGGTCCCTTTGAAACCAGGCCTGGCCTTTAAGATCCTCCTTCTGAAGCGTGCCTCCCCTCTCCTGGCAGGTCCCCATCCTATAGCCCATCGCCTGTCAAGAAAAAGAAGAAGAAAAGTTCCAAGAAACACAAGCGACACAGGTATTGTCTTTCCTCCCTACAAATAGAGACACCCAGGTGGAGGGGGGGAATGGCGCCCCAAACGTCCTTTTGGAAGCATATCACACTCTGTTTATGACACTTGTATGTACGTCTTCTTTAGTAGTTACAACTTGTCTAAGTTGGGAGAATCAGAGGTCCGTTAATGCTAACTCAGATTGGAATAAATCAAGAGTGTCTCAGGGTCCCAGCCAGGCCGGCGCCAGGCACTAGAACAAGTGGAGAGTGGATAAAACCTAAGGAGGCCCCTCATTCCTCTTTGTTTCCCAGTCCACAGGTAGGGACATGGCTGCACCCTGCCTGTCTTTCCATGTTGTAGACCGAGCTGCAAAGAGACTCTGAATCTCCCTGTCTTGTTCCTTATTCCAAATTCCCAAGGAAAGACCTCTCTGGTTGGTCCTATTGCATCATGGAGGTGGGGTCACGTTATCAAACATGACTGGGTTAGAATTTCCTACCCTGGTGGGTGGGGAGGCAGGGACAATAGGTAAAAGGCGTTATGAACCGGATATATGTTTCTGAGGTGTCCACTGTGCACCCACACATGAACACCCACAAACATTTACATGCACATGTGATTTTATGGCAGGAAACAAATAAAAGAGTGGGAGGATGTATAAATCAGACGGCTCAGATTTGTGGTTCATGGGCCAAGCCAACACTTTATAATTGGAAAATTTTGCGATAGAAAAATTCAGATGTCCCGTCCCCCTGTAAAGTTCAAGGCGTGTCTTCATTAGGCCAGTTTTCCCACACGCAGCCTTCAGCTGCAGCTGAGGGGCTGCTGTGCTTTAAGACAGAGTGGGCACTTCAGTTACACCCATTTACAAAGCCTGTTTGGCCCCTGGAGACAGGGAGTTTGAAGCTCCCTGTATAACTTATTCACTGCAGTTGGCTGTGGGTAACAAGGAGAGAGTGGTTTATATTTTATTTTTCCTTATCTGTATTTTCCAATTTTCCTACATCAATTGTGGATTACTTGTACAATTAACAACAGAACCAAAGGTAAGTGGTCATTTGGGTTTTCCCTTGCATCTCAAGCCTTGCATCTCAAAGTTACTCCAATGTTGAGGTGGGGGGGCACATGGAGTGGGTTATGCCTGTAATCTCAGCCCTTTGGGAGGCCAAAGTGGGGCGATAACTTAGACCAGGAGTTCAAAGCCAGCCTGGGCAACACAGTAAGACTCCTTCTCTACAAAGAAAATTTTAAAATTACTTAAGCATAATGTTACATACCTATAGTCCTAGCTACTCAGGAGGCTGAGATGAGAGGATAGCTTAAGCCCAGGAGTCAAAGGTTACAGTGAGCTATGACTGACACCACTGAACTCCAGCCTAGGCATCAGAGCAAGACCTTCCATCTTATAAAAATGTTAAATGCACAATATATAAACAATGTTTCTCCATCCAGTCCATGGGTTTGGCCACCACACCTCAGCCCTTGTTGCTGGAATAATCTAAGACTCCTGCCTAGACTTCCCAATGGGTGTTGAGTTTGTGTTTGGTTCAAGACATGAGCAAACCAATTAGTAAAATGTTGTTAATCTGGTGTTGGAAATCCTTCCCTGCACAGAGTTGTTTGTAGAGGTAGTACACCCACACACACACACCATGAACTCTATCTAGACTGCCATTTTGTCACCTTCCTCTGCTGGAAGAAGACAAACCTTCCCATATCCGAACTTAGAAGCCAACTGGCTTCTCATTCAAGGATTTCTTCTCATGAGAAAGAGTCTGTGCCAGAAGTTACACACAGGTGTTTTTTTTCAGCCAGCTACGGTCAGCCCAGGACTTGGAGCTTTATCAGAGCAGGGGATACTAAGAGGGAGATTCTGTAGAGGGTCCTTCCACACCCTGACCTCCTGAGCACCACCCTACTCCTGGCCCAGCTTCTCCAAGTTGTCGAAATGCTTGGTTAATGATGGTGAATGTAAGGTGAGAGCTAGTGGTAGGGGAAGCATTGAGATTCTTTTTTTTTTCTTTACCTTCCCAATTAACAAGGCTTCAGAGTTGTTTGGTTGTTTGTTTGTTTGAGACAGAGTCTCACTATGTCACCCTCAGTAGAGTGCCACAGCATCACAGCTCACAGCAACCTCTAACTCTTGGACTTAAGCGATTCTCTTGCCTCAGCCTCCCAACTAGCTGGGACTACAGGTGCCCGCCACAATGCCCAACTGAAAGTATCCTCAGCCTACCAGAGCACTAGGATTATAGGCATGAACCACCAAGCCCATCTTCAGAGTTTAAAAAAAAATAAAATACTCATAGCCAGGCATTGTGGCGGGCATCTGTAGTCCCAGCTACTTGGGGGGCCTGGGCAAAAGGATCACTTGAGCTCAAATTTGAGATTACTGTGAGCTGTGCCACAGCACTCTACCGAGTAACAAAGTGAGACTCTGTCTCCCCCCAAAAAACAAAAAAAACAAATATATATTCATTTTTCACATCTATTTACTGAACACTCATTATGTTATCACAAATAAGGATTCAGAGTCCCAGTAACAGAATAGTGTCTGAAACCCAACCCCTGCCCTTGAACTGCTTACAGTCTAGTAGGGGAAATGGTAATTACAATAGAGAAAGGTCTGGGGCGGTGCCTGTGTCTCAAAGGAGTAGGGCGCCAGCCCTGTATACCAAAGGTGGTGGGTTCAAACCCGGCCCTGGCCAAAAACTGCAAAACAAAAACAAAAAAACAATACAGAAAGGTCTGTAGTCTTAATAATGATAAGCTCCGAAGCTCATGCAGAGCTTGGGAGGGGGAGCAGAAAGGAGGCATCTGACCAGCCTGAGCGGCTCAGTAAATGCTACAAAGAGAAGATGAACGGGAGCCTAAACTGTGTGACCCTGGGCAACTTAACCAACTTCTCTGATCTTCAGTGTCTTTGTCTGTAAAATAGTTGTTGGTAGTACCGCACAGGGGTGGGTCGACTGAATGAGAGCTCCATGTTTGGAAGCTGGTTATCATGTTGTGATGACAAGGAGGAGGAAGGGAAGGAAAAATCCATAAGTAGGCAGGGAGAAGATGAGAGGGAGATTGGGAGAAGGGGAAAAGCGGAGGACTCTCATATCCCCTCACGCCACCTCACCCAGGACAGACTTACTGACAATCTGAGGGGAGGATTGAAGCCCGCCTTGGTAGGCTTTGATCTGGAAATTCAGAATGCAAATCACCATCTGCGGGATGCTCTTCATATCCTTTGAAATCTGAGCGAGGAGGAGGAGGTGTCCTGGCCCCCACGTAGCAGGATCACAAGCGCACTGATACGTTCGTCCCAGGGAAAGGACCTTCAAACTCACCATATTTATATTTTCTCCCTTCCCTTCCTCTTTCCTTTTCTTCCTTCTGCCCTTCCCTCCTTCCCTCCCGCCCTCCCTCTCTTTTCCTCTTCCCCTCTCTTTGCTTTCTTCTTCTTCTTTCTCTTTTTCTTTAATCAGGTCATTCTCCAAGAAGAGAAGGCACAGGTAAGACTCTTGCTGCCTCTGGCCACCTGTTCAGCTTCCTGCCCTCCCTGCTGGCTTTGGGCAGCTTCTAGATCCACTCTCAGTCTCCGTCCCTGTGTTCTTGAGCATGCCCCCTCCAAATTCCTGGGCGCAGCTTCCTCCAAAATTCCTGGGCTGATTTCCTTGAACATTCCAAGCCAGCCAGATATTGCCTTCCAACAGGCTGGATGATTGCTCCAGAACTAGCCCCTACTAATGCCCTCCTGCCCCTAGAATGTCTTGTTACCCCCACCAGACTCTGTTTGCTTTACCGCTGGTTAGAATCTTGAATCAGGGCATGTGGGTGAACATCAGCCCCATCCCTCACTAAAACCTTCCCCAAACTGGCCAAGAAGAGAAGCCAAGTGCCGGTATTCTGGAAACACTGTGTGAGCACAAATAGAACTGTCACCTTGGGTGCTCACTCTACACTGGTCCTGAGCAAGCCCCTTCCACATGTGCATGCATTTAGTGCCCTTTAATCCATACCACAACCTTGTGTGCCAGATATGTTTATGTTCCCATCTTACAGATGAGGAAACTGAGACTAGGATAGGAGATGTAACAGGAATGTCCACAGAGTCAGAAGGTAGCAGAGCCAAAATTCTAACCTAAATCTGTCAGGCAGAGGATCAGGACAGGTGACAGTGGCTTCTTAAATAACAACAGCCCTATCTAGAGCAGTTTGCAAAATGCAAAACCTTTTCATTATTCATTCAACAAATAGACTTTGGTTGCCAATGTCACCGTCCATTCAGCGCCACAGCCTGAGTAGTGGCCCCATGTCATGGTTGAGGTAGCTGCGTTTTAGCAAGGAAGGTAATCAACCTGATGTCACATGGCAGCTAATAAGCAGAGCTACTTGAAACATTCAGTGAGGACCAAGCTGAGTCTCAACGTGGGCACAGTCCCTGTGGCTAACTTCAAGGTGTGATTCAGTAGAATGAAATAAGTTTTCCCCTTCCCAAGACCTAGGCTGGTAATGAGTTCTTGGTGGCCCACTGAAACCCATTGTCAAATAGCGTTCCCCTTCCCTGACTGCTGTTCCATCACACTGGGACTCTGAGTCATCCTTATCTATGCTCTTCGGACCCCAGACCTCTGACTCAAAAAAAAGTGTTGAAACCCAGATACTTTAATATTTATGCAGAAAGCATTTCAGAGTCTACCAAGCTTCATAGGGGTTCACATATCTTTCTGGATGTCCCATTCTCTTCTCTTGAACAGAGGCAAGAGCATGGACTGTGGGAACGCATGGTCTGATGTTACATCCCAGTTCATTTCTGTGATCTTAGGCAAGATCCCTAAGTCCCTCTGCAGTTCAATTTTCACATCTATAACACGAGCACTTATTAAAGTGTGCCTCCACCCATAGGTTGTGGGGAGGACCAAATGAGATTGTTGACATAAAGTATTCAGCTGAATGCCTCGCCTATCATAAAGCCTCACAAAAAATGACAGACGTTATTATTATCTTTATTACCACTCTTATTATTAACCCACCCATGGTGAACTTGGCATTTCCTTCATCCATTCTCAGCACATGTGAATGAATTGCTGTTTCTAGCTGAACCTGCTACACAAAAACGTTGGCAGCAACTTTTCTGGTCCGGGGCAGTGAGGGGTGTCCATTCTGCAACTTCCTGGATAGAACACTGTGTGTTAAGCATTTTAATTATTTGCTTATTTTTATCTTTAACTGGAATGTTGCATCTTTCAATTAATTGGCCATTTCTTGTTTAGCTCCTCTAGCCCAAAAAGCAAAAGAAGGGAAGAGAAAAGGCACAAAAAACAGTAAGTTGATACCACTCGAAGCACTCTGCTCTTCAGTTTGGGGAGTTGGGGCCATAGCCATCATGTGAGAATTGCCAAATAAACAGGGAAAGGGGGGAGAGGGAAAAAAGAGAGGGAAAGGGAAGGGCGAGAGAGACAGAACTGAGTATGTACTTGTAGTTGTGGGTCTAGGTATGCAGGAGTGCAGGAGGTTGTGTGTATGTGATGAGTGTGTGTGCATGTGTGCATGAAAATGTACAGTGTGCATGTGTGTGCCTGGCGTGCAGCTTGTGTGTACATGGTCATATATTTATATGCAGTGTCACGTGTGTATTAGTACATTGTTTGGAAGAGTCTGTACATTTTTACACCATAGAAACATTTGTGTGCACTGGGTACACAAATGTCTACAATGTGTGCAAACATATACAAATGTATATGCAGTATTTATTTGCGTTCACCTGAATGCATCCGCGTGCCTGTGCTTGTGTGAGCATGAACATGGACAGTATGTGCAGGCACACTGCATGCCAGTGTGTGCAAATTCTAATACTGCTTCCGTATTTGTGTGCATTACTTGCACACAGGCTGCGGAGTGGTTTTTGCCTGTGCACACATGTGTGCTGTGTGTGCATGGTGGTCATGGTCACGTGGTTGCACATATGTGAACCTACGCGTTCGTCTGTGTCCTGGCTTTTGGATTTCCAGGGTGGAGACATTCGTGAAGTTCCTAGCCTCAGATTTGGGGCCCCAGCTGTTTCCCAGTTTATAGCTGGTAGTAGAAATTCAAATCAGCTGGTGCTGCCTGCAGAGTTCAGTTTTCAGCCAAATTAGAAGTAAATTCAGTTACAACCCACCTACTTTATACCCTGGAAATGTTAGTGTTTTCCAATCAAATAATATTTTATATCCTGCCAAGAAGCTTCTAAAGAAAGGATCAAAGACAATACAATGAAAAGTAGTCGGCTGCCAGGAAAGGAAGAGGGGAGGCAGGGGCGCAGAGGGAGGGCACCCAGCTTTGCTGTCCCAAAGGGTCTCTTCGCCCAAGGTCAGCACAGAGGAGGGCATTTCAGCCCCCAGCACAGGGGCCCATCGAACATGCTCTAGAATAAAGCAGTAAAGTCTTGGATTTGCTCAGGGAAGAACTTCCTTGTCATCAAACTTATTTGGTTCAAGTCAAAACATAATTATTAGCCCTGTGTATTGAACGTGCTTTCACGCTAAGCACAGACAGAGCTCATATTCTTAGAGAACTCGTATCACTTGTTCAGTGGAACCCGGGACAGGCAGCCACAGGGTCAGGGGCTGGGCCCAGACCTCAAGAGCTCCGGGAAGACCATCACTGAGACAAGGACTCCCTGCCAAAGGGCAGCAGAATGGCCACGCTCTCCAGGGCCACTTTGTGAGCCAAGAACAGAATGAGCCCGAGAAATTGCTGCCAGAGCATCAGAAATCTCGTGCAAGCCCAAAGACAAGAGGCAGGAGAGAGAAAAGAAGAACAAAGCATCCTGAAGATGAATGATGACTCTTCTTCCCAAGTCCCAGGGTCAGAACTGCTTCCAAGCAAGTGACCAGGGGCATTTGTGAGGCCTTAATATGTGGCTGGCCCTGTGGTGGGCCCCAGGAAAGAGATGAGCCAGACATTGTCCTGGTCTGAAGCAGCTCACAGAGCAGTGAGGCACAGGAGCCAGACACAGGGCAGGTCCCAGCTCTGCAGACAGCAGCCTGGACATTGTGCAAACGCAGGCGTGGGCACATGGCCTAGTGGTGAGGACAGCTTCCTGCAGGAGGGTGAGGATGGGAGGTGAGCATTCTACGGTGTAGGTTAGCTAAGGTTAGGCAAGTGGTTTCAACTCTCTGTGCCTCAGTTTCTTCATCTGTAAGATGAGAATAATAAGAGAACCTACTTCAGAGGTGTGAAGAACAGATGAATTTCTTTAAGGAAAATGCTTAGAATACAGTGCCCAGTGTGAAGATTGTATTACATACAGGTCACCTGTCATCATCCTCACACCAGCAGCATCATCATGAGGACATCATGAGCTGGGAAATGTGTGAGCCAGAACACAAGCAGCTCAGAGTTGCTTGAGCTTGCCAGGTTGGGGCAAAAGATTTCAAGCAGGGAAGCCAGATAGCAAGGCAGGGACTTGCTCCTGAAGGTGCCTGGGGTTCAAGGTCAGAGTTTAGAGTTGACACAAAGGCAATGGGGACACTTTCAGTAGGGAAGGGGTATTGTGTTACCTCCTGATAGAGTCATCTCTAACTCCCACTGGCTTTCAGGCTTAGCCCAAACCATTAACATTCTTAGTACAAACTTAATCCCACTGCTTCTGGGTTGCTGTTATTACTTAGAGACCACTGAAATAACCTATAGTAATACTGTTATTAATGGTAGCAGTACTAATTGTTGTTGTTCTATTTGATAATTTTTTGTAGTTAATGAGGTTTATTTTGACTCCATGCTAAGAATCTGGACTTAATTTTCTGGGTCTGAGGTGACAGATTGGCAGCCCGAAGGTCTAATTTACTCTCCAAATGGGTTTTGTTTGGCCCAAAAGGTGACTTTTTAAAAAATAAAAAATGAGCTTCCATTTAAAATAGGGGTATTTTACATTTGAAAAAAATCCGTATTTCCATGTTCACTTGAAAAAGTAAGAGATCCAGCACCATGGTAACATGGTGGCAAAGCAGCTCCTTCTGTTTGATCCCAGGCCTTCTTGGGGTTGTTCTAGTGCCTGGCTGATTCACATCCTCATGGCCTCCAACTGCCCCTGAGGCTCTGTGAAACAAGGCATTAGGAGAGGGAGAGGAGTTGTGGGGAGGAGATTTACTGCAGGGTGTGGTCTGCACTGGTCCTTCTTCCAGCATGGAATGGCGGAGGAGAGCCCTGAGTTATCCACGTATCCCCTTCTGCTCACCTGTGTTCAGTACAGCTGTTTAGAGACCCCCAAATATCCAGGAAGGAAATTGCAGTTACTCAGGGGTCTGAAGAGATGTCCAACTTTGGGAGGGATGGTGACTCGCGTTCAAGAGAAAAATGGGTATCACGAGATCAACTCTCTCTCTGTCTCTCTTTTTCTTTCCCTCTCTGCTCTGACTCATTCCTTTTCATCCCCCCAAGATCTCGAAGCCGGCCCCGAAAGTCTCACCGCCACCGCCACCACCGTTGCCCCTCCCGGTCCCAGAGCTCAGAGTCCCGCTCCTCAAGCTGTGAGAGCAGGTAACCGGTCACCCCGGGGAGCCTCTTCACCCCAGCCAGTGCCCAGAGCCCAGTCTGAGCTGCTCTTACACAGCTGTCAGTAGCTTCGCTTTAGTTGTCGCTCTCCCTGTTGGGACTACTCTTCCGGCACAGGGCCGGCCTCCTGTCTTACACCTGTTACCACTTCCCTGTAGAGCGAGGGCTTCAGGCAAAAGAGGCTAACTGCTGCCACTGTCGGGAACAACAGCAGCGCTCGCTAACACATGTTCTTTCTAAGTGCTTGTGGCACCACACTTTGTATGTCCACTCCTAGGACCCCCTCTACAACCCCACGAAGTAAGTACTATTGTTATTCTCATTTTAAAGATGAGGAAACTGAGGCATATGGTGGTTAAAGAAGTTAGCAATCAAATGACCGAGCTAGGAATGAAACCAGAGAGTCTGGCTCAGGACTTTGCACTGTCACTAAGGCACCACCCCAGGCACAGACAAGTTGAGCAACCCGTGAAAGGCCACACAGCACAAAATGCCAAATTTGTTCTAAGTCCCTGCCAAGTCAGTTTGCTCCTAACCTGCACCCTCTTTATGCCAATGAGGGGAAGGAGAAGAAGAAGGAGAGGGAAGCGAACAAAAACAAGAGACTGGAGCTCCGCTGATGTTGATACTCAGCACCGTGGATGTCCAGTGGGGCCGAGGCTTCTCGGCAGCACCAGGCAGCTCTCAGATGTTGGGGGCTACTCTCCTCCTTCCGGCTGCCTCTCGTCCTTGATTGTATGTTCACATCACCTGAGGAGATTTAAAAATAGCATTGTCTGGGCCTCACTTCATCCCCAAATAAAACAGAATGTCTCTAGGAAGGGCGAGTGGTGGAGAAAAGGAGAGGAGGAATGTTCACCCAAATCCTGCTATGCTAAGATTCCAACTATGATCTCTCCCTTAATCATCCAAACAGCCCCATGTGCTAGCCCGGTGCTTCTCCACTTCAGCTACACTTTACCTGGGAAGATTAAAAAGATACCAACGAGGCCAGGCGCAGTGGCTCTCACCTGTAATCCTAGCACTCTGGGAGGCCAAAGCAGGTGAACTGCTTGAGCTCAGGAGTTCGAGACCAGCCTGAGCCAGAGTGAGGCTCCCCATCTCTAACAATAGCCAGGTGTTATGGCAGCCACCTGTAGTCCCAGCTACTTGGGAGGCTGAGGCAAGATGATCACTTGAGCCCAAGAGTTTGAGGTTGCTATGAGCTCTGACACCACAGCACTCTATCAAGGGTGATGAAGTGAAACTCTTGTCTCAAAAAAAAAATTAAAATTAAAATAAATAAAAATAAAAAGATACCAATGCTTGGATCCAAACCTCTAGACCAGGCGTCCTCAAACTTTTTAAACAGGGGGGCCAATTCACTGTCCCTCAGACTGTTGGAGGGCCGGACTATCGTTTGAAAAAAAAACTATGACCAAATTCCTACTCACACTGCACATATCTTATTTTGAAGTAAAAAACGAAACATAAACAAATACAATTCACACCAACTCATGTGGCCCGCGGGCCGTAGTTTGAGGACCCCTGCTCTAGACAGTCTGATCTAATTCAAACGCATTGCGTCCAGGGCAGTGAGATTGTTCTATCTCCCCAGGTGATATATGAGTGAGGCTAAATGTAGGAAGCATTTGAGAATCCGTGGAAGCATTTGACCCCCACGGTCCTTAGTGAGCCTTGGCGTTCCTGCCGCACATCAATTCCAGTCCCACCAGCAGCTCATGAGTGTCCCTTTGTTTCTGCATCAATGAGAGCATCTCTTGTTTTTTGCCTTTTTATTTATTTGTTTATTTTTTTGGCCGGGGCTGAGTTCGAACCCGCCACCTGTGGTATATGGGGTCAGCGCCCTACTCCTTTGAGCCACAGGCACTGCCCTTTTTGCCTTTTTAATAACGGCCATTCTGACAGGGCCATCATTTCCCTGATGACCAGTGATACATTGCTGGTGGAACTGCAAATTAGTACAACCTCAATGGAAAACAGAATGCAGATTCCACAAATCTATAAACGTAGACCTACCATCTGATCCCACTGCTACATATTTACCCAAAGGAAAAGAAGTCAATTCATCAAAAAGACACCTGCACTCAAATGTTTGTGGAAGCACAATTCGCAATTGCAAAGATGTGGAATCCACCTAAATGCCCATCAATTCCCGAGTGGACACACACACCATAGGGTACTACTCAACCATAAAAAGTGATGAAATAATGTCTATTGCAGCAATTTGGGGTGGAAGTGGAGAATACTATCCTAAGTGAAGTCACTCAGGAATGGAAAAACAAACTGGTGTACTTTCTAATAATTGGGAGCTAAACAGGGGCACACCCAGGCACAAAGAGAGATAAAAGACATTGGAAACCAAGAAGCGAGGAGGTTGGGAGAGAGGTGTGGGGTACAATAAACACTACCATTCTGGTGGCAGGCACATTAAAGCCCCAATTTAACCATTATGCAAGGTATCCAGGTAACAGAAACATTCGAGCCCCTCTAGTATTTTGAAATAAAGAAATTTTTTAAATTTTTTTTAAAGAATATCACCATCTGACAAGGCCACTGTGACAAGACCACTCCATAATCAGTGTGAGCCTGGACAACAGTTACGTGTCCAAACCATAACCTCAGTCTAGTCCTCCCTCTTTCTAGATAACATTGGTGAAGACATCCAGTCAGAATTGCCCTTGATTTCTGACAGCACAATCCAGAACGAAGCCCCAGTTCTGTAAACCTGTGGTCCTCAACCCCCAGGCTGCAGACTGATACCAGCCTGTGGCCCGGTAGGAACCAGACTGCACGGCAGGAGCTGAGCAGCAGGCGAAGGAGCGAAGCTTCGTCTGGATTCACAGCTGCTCCTGATCACCCACATCCCCACCTGGGTTCCACCTCCTGTCAGATCACACCAGATTCCCACAGGAGCACAAACCCTACTGTTAACTGCACACACGAGGGATCCAGGTTGCGGGCTCCTTATGAGAACCTAATGCCCGATGATCTGAGGTGATGCTAGTGCTGGAAGCGGCACAGATTATCGTTAGCAGAGAGGTTTGACTGTACAGAGACCATAATAAAGCAATTGTTTGCAAACTTATATCAAACCCCACCACCCTGTCCATGGAAAAATTGTCTTCTATGGGAGCAGTCCCTGGTGCCAAAAGGTTGGGGACCATTGATGTAAATACTGTCCCAAGCCACCTACTACAAGCACAAATCCTGTAACAGGCTCTTTCTAATGCCCTCTTACTGGGACGTGTTACACTTCCCTGTTGCAAGGAGCGACAGCACACTTGTCCAACTGCAGGTGGGGCCTTGGTGGCCTTTCTGTGGAGGGCATTGGCCCACTGTTTTAAACAGCATCACTGACCTGTTGCAGCTGAGAAAGGGGTCTGAGTGAGGTCACAAGGCTGGGAAGTGATGGGCAGAGCTGGAACAGGGACTCAGGTCTGCGCGGCTCAGCCCAAGCCCCCCACTACTACTCCAGGCTGAGTCAGTTCTTGGCAGTTCCCTGCGGGAGAAATGGTGAACATCACAGATGCCAGGTCCAGGTCTCCTTCTGCTGTGCCATTTCCTGGTGACGATGCTGTCTAAGTTCCCCAGGGTCTATTGGGCTGAGGCCCCCTCCAGCAGATATGGGAGCAAACAGCTGGCACACAGGTCACAGACCTTGCAGAAGGAAAGATCTAGAAGACCCAGAGAAGAACAGGAGGCACCACTTCTTATAAAGGGCAAAAAACTGCCCTGGTCCTGGCTCTGCCACTTTCAGGCTATGTGACCCCGGGCAGTCCCCTAAAAGTCTCTGAGCCTCAGCTATTTCACCTGTAAAATGGGAAAAGGTAAAACCCTGTTATGTCTTCAAGTTGTAGAGAGGACTGTGAAAGCACCTTAGGAGGGATTTATAAATGCCATGTAAGTCCATAAGTATCGTTTTTATTATTCCTGTGGCTCAGAGAACCAAGCGGATGTGCAGAGTCCAAATATACCCTTCCATGTCAGACATGCCTTTGTTTTCCGCTGCAGACAAGACAGTCGGATCTAGACCTGACAAACTTGCAGAAGGCATCCCTATCATGTTCGTCAGCCATTTTTATCACCGAAGTTTTGGGTGGCAGTCAATACGATGCCTCTGTTTCACAGATGGCCAAGTCACATACACAAAGACACGCAGATATACACAGTCACATTTATAGACAAACACATGGAAACACAGATGGACACGCCCAGACATACACATAGTCACATTATAATCACAGGGGCACACCAAGAGTGTTAAATTGAATCAGAAGTCTCTGTTTTGTTTTGTTTTTGCAGCTGCCTCACCAGGTCCTAAAACAGTGCCAGGTACTTGAAGGAGCATTTGTGAAACGAGCAGATGAGGGAATGAATGAATAAATGAATGAGTGGATGGATGGGTGGATGGTTGGATGGATATACACACAGTCCAACTTTCGTACACACACACACGAAACTTACTCAGGAATAAAATTGAGCATGGATATATGCAAATGCCCCTGAATATACTCTAGGGTCCTCAGCTCTTGTTGTTCCCTGCACCCTCTCCCTGCCATGCTGCCCTTCACAAGACCCTCAGGTTTCTCTTCTCTGCCCTCAGGCACCGTGGCCGTTCCCCCAAGGAAGGGCAGAAGACCCACCGGAGGCACTCCCGCCGCTGCTCCAAGATGCTCTGCAAGGACAGCCCTGAGGCCCAGCCCAGTTGCCCGCCTAGCCAGCCCCTCCAGATGCCTGGCTGCCTGTCGGCCAGGGGTGTAGTAAGTATCCACACTGCCTCCTCTGCCAGCCTTGGCCACGACGCTTGTGGGAGGTGGAGGATCAAGTTCAGGACAGCACATGCTACATTTTTATTCAATTTTGTACAAAATATCGCACTGGCTCCAGAACTCATTATCAGTGAAACGAATGATCATTTATCAGCCTTTGACAGCATTTGGCTTGGGGACTTGGGAGACAGGGGGAGAAAAACTCAAATACCCAGGGCTTTGCTTTTTTTGGTTTCTTTGTTTTTTTTTAATTTGGGGACTGTTAAAAAATAAATAATAGTCTCTAGAATGACACCTACAGGAATACATGTGTGAACACTTGGGAAGTTTCTTTAGGGAGGAAGGAAAAGAAGGGGTCTCTAACTTTTACACAAAGTCTACATCCTTTATCTCAGCTGGCCAGCAGCATTGGTTGGCAGTTGGGATTTGATTCCACTTATAAAAAAGACCTTGAATTTTTGTGAGAATTTTCTTCCATGGAGCTCAGAGTACTTGACCTGTGTCCTCTGAAGTATCCACACAAGTCTTGGGAGTTGAGGGGACAACTGCTCTCACTTACTTCTACAGATGGGACAGAACTAGTTTCAGAAAAGTTAAGGTCTGGGGTAAAGCCACAAACCAAGGCAAGAACAAATCTAATTTAGCAACCTGGTATTCAATAGAAGTAAGCAGTCCTCCCCCAACTCAATGAGGAGGAGCTAGAATTCAGGCAGTTTGACACTGTGAGCAAGAGATTTAGAGATGGATCTGAATTTGAGTCCTAGCTTGGCCACTTCATAGCTGTGTGGCTTTAGGCAAGTTAGTTAACCTCAATTTTCTCATTGGTAAACTTGAAGTAATAGCACTTCCATGTGAGATTGTTGGTATATCCAAAATATAAAGTATGTGAAGGGCTTTTGTAGATTGTAAAGGATGTACAGACAAACAGGAAAAGAGGCAATGTCGATATAGTGGACAGACATCTTCTCTAGCTACACATGAACTTGAAATTTCAGGTAGCGGACTCCTAAAAAAAGGATGAGATGGATATAAGGGAAAGCTCAGGGGTGCTTACAGGGAGGTCAAAAGAGGGAAGACAGTGACAAACAACAGTCAGGTCTGGTTGGAACAATAGTTATCTGCATGCATTTGGGAAAACTCAGCTTTACTAGCCAGTATCACCAAGGTCTAATTTTGCCCAAGTCCTCTGCCTACATGGAACCTTCCTTTGTAGAGATGCCTACAGTTACATGAAGATGGCAAATGTCCACCTGCATTTTCTCTTCCCCAAATGTACTAAGAAGGAATCTTTCTAGTATGACAGAAAGTCCAAAAGCCTGGGTATTGTGTTGGCTTCACTGCACTAATCATTCTATACTTCCAAGCCTCAGCTTTCTCATGTAAGAAATAGGCATGATTATCCCACTTGTCTCCCCAAGAGATTGTGGCAAAGCAAGGATATATTTGAAATATGGTCATTAAGAGGTAGAGGAATGTTTTCTAGTGAGTAAAAGCTGCCTGATCTCACTGCTCATAATTTGTGGCAGCCCCTGTGGAGGCCCCAAGTTGGGTCTTATCTAAAAAGTACCATTGGGAACAACTGACTTTCTTGACTGCCTGGGATGGTTTTCTAACAGGGTCATGTCTGTCAAAATGTGGTAAAGAGCTGGGTCTCTCCTCCTATACCAGATGGGGAGGTTACCAGATTGGCTATTAGTAGTTTGCTTTCCTAAAACACATGGATTCTTGATGACTGTGAGGTATATTGACTTGAGGCTTCCCGTGAATCCAGCTACTATCGGAAAAACTGAAAGCCTGGGCTTACCTTTACCTAAAAGGTAGAGGCCTTAAGAGCTCATCTAGGTCAATGCCCTGATTTTCAAGAAGGAAAATTAAGATTCACAAAAGAGGAAATGACTTACATAGATGGGGGAAGGCAGAGTTGTTAAAAACCTGGGATTATTGTTTTGTGATCAAATACTGGCTCTGAGAGAGGAGCATTTATTTTAAATCTTTCTGAGCTGTTGTTTCCTCAACTGTTAAAAAAACAAAGTAGATAATAACAGCCTCTTCTTCAAAAGACAACTTTTGAGCCTACGTGGCACAGAGAAAAACCTCAGCAGATATCACCAATGTTATGATGACAACATTCCAGATCCTGGCTTTGCACTTACTAGCTGTGGATCCTTAGGCAAGTTATGTAAATTCTCCATGTCTCAGCTTCTTCAAAATCTACAAGACTAGTGTAATAATAAGACCTACTTCATAAGATTGTTATGAGAATTCAATGACTTCATGTAAGTAAAAGCTTTAGTAACATGCAAGGGGTAAATGCTACGTAATGTTTGCTGCTAGTGATCTTAACAGCAGAAGTGTGGAAATGGCAGTGCTAATAGTAGTGGTGATAATAGCAGTGGTAATAATAGTGATAATAGTAGTAACAGTAGTAATAGTTTCAGGCCAGGCAAGTAAATGTCAAGCTGAGCTGGGGCTAGAGCCAGAGCCGCTGCTTCTCAGAGTTATAGTTTTTTTCCATCCTAAGTGGCAGTGGCACCCCAAATGAGCATTCCCACCTGACTCAAGGTGCCTGGTTTTGAAGAGCATCAAATACCCCCCACCTGGTCCTTTTCGTGCCTCCCCATGCTTGGCCTTTTTCATCTTCTCTCTTACAAAGTCAGAGATGGAAGAAAGTTCTAGGTTGGACCAAAGGTTTCCAAGAGTCCTGGCCCCAAGTTTTTCTCCCTGTGAAAGCTAACAGCAGAGTCACTTTCATTGAAACACCCATATAATCATTCATTTAAGTCTACCAACATCTATTAAGCATCTATATAGGGTTAGGCTCAGATTGGCTTTCAAGATCCAATGAATAAGAAAGAAATAAGCTGTGCCTTCTTCTTTCTTACTCATGGGTGGGGTGGGGAGAGATAAGTTAAAAGTAGTAAAAAATAATGTACGACAGTTGATACTGGATGCATAGATGGGGTAGAAGGTTAGCAGGCAGAGAAGGGATTAGGGCCAGGGTTAGGCAGAGAAGGTAACAATTACCTGAAAAAGTAAGAGTGAACCAGCAATAGAGTGAGACTCTGTCTCTACAAAAAAAAGAAAAAAAGTAAGAGTGAACCAGTGAAAAAAGGAAGTAAAGATTGGAACTGGAGATTGAGATAAAACTTCAGGACAAGACTTGAGGCTCTACAGGTAAGCATGGCCCTAAACACGAGGATCTTCTATGCCATGGCACCTGCCACAACCTGTAGCAGGCATTTCATATGCACAGCTCTGAAAAATCAGGGGCAGGTGCATTATATCAATTTGCATTAATGCAGTAATGAATTTGAATGAGAGCTGGTGTGGCTTGTGCCTTGGAAGCTTCCTCTGATAGCCAGCATGGAGGGTGAACTGGGTGATCAGAAAGGTGGATTAGACAATGGAGAGGCTGGTGGCGCCAAGGTTTGGCCAAGCCATTTCCCTGTGGTATCAGTTCTTTATCAGTCTGCTGTGACCAGAGAGAGAATCTAGAAAGGGGATGATTAAGACTGAGGCTGAGCCAAGAAAGTCAGGCTTCTTTTTCCCCTCCTCTTTCCTCCTACCTGGGCCAGTCACCACACACCACTTATTAACAAAATCCTGCACAGATCCAACACCCCCCCCCAAAAAAATAATAAAAGCAAAACTTGTAGTCCATAAAAAAAGACCTCATGAAATTTATAAACTGGAGGAGGTAAAAGAAGATAACATTTAAGGCATGGGTTTTGGCATAGATTTGGGTACTCCGGAGTTTTTTTACCATTTCTCCCTGTGAGACCTTGGGTAACTAATGTTTACTGAGCACCTCCTACTATGTGCCAAGTGCTAGGCTGAATTCTTTGCAGGCATCATCATCTCATTTATTTTTCATGACAGCCCTTAAAAGGAGCTTCCACTGATAATTCTATTTTACAATGAGGAAACCCAGCCTAGAAACATTAAGTAAAGAGCTGCTATTCAATGGAGAAGCAGGAATTTGAACATAGAAAGCTGATCTCAGAGTCCATATCCTTAATGACATAACCTCTCCTGTATCATTTCATTTCTCTGGGCGTCCATAATCTCATCTTACCTACTTAGATTATTATTTGAGGATGGAGTGAGATAAGGTATCCATTCATTTCAAACATACACATTAAGCACCCACTATCTGCCAAGCGTTGCTCCAGGCACCAGAATGCAGCAGTGAACAGGAAGATAAAGTCCCTGCTTTCATGCAGCTTCTGTGCTGGGTAAAAAACTTATTCCAATGCTTGGAACACAGCATTCAAAATATACTTAGTTGCTATTATTAATATTTGTCATCTTAGCAGCTTTACTAAACTTGCTCCAAACAAACCCAGATATGACGTTTTCAGAGTATCCCTGGCCTCAGTAAGCTTAATCACATCCAAGAGCTCAGTGGGTTTCACAACAGCCCCAGGAGAAAGGCAGGATGAGAATGTGTTTCCCATTTTGTAGACAGGGAAAATGAGGCTAAGAGGGAGTCCATGGGTGGCTTAGGCCTTTCGACCCTGACTCAAGCTCCCACACATTCCGTAGTTTGCTCCACTGGGAAACTCAACATCCCAAATCCAATGCTGCTTATTACAGCTGAGAGAAGAGCCAAACTGAAGAAGCATGAGATGAGATTTGGGAATTTTCAGGGCCAGTTGGCATTTTGGTTGTTTGTTTGTTTTTAGTGGGAGGTGACATGGCATTGTCAACTTTTGCTTTTGCTGAAGAAGAACAGAAAAAAAGAAAACCACTATTTTTCTATCACGAAAGGGACATTTTACCATCAGAAGAGATAGCAAGGACATGACCTTGGAAGGAAAGATGAGTCTTTAAATCAAATGCATTTAGCAGAATGAGAAGCTTATTACATTGAACTTATTGTTCTCATTTCAATTTGGCCTGTGAAAACTTTGTCTGACTGGGTCTATGTGGAAACTTCCAAGAGCAGCGGGAAGGGACCATCAAGATAGGTTTCAAAGATGGGGTGAGCCTGAACCCGTCATGTTCTATGGCTCCTGCAAAAAGGAAAGAACAAGAAGCTAGACTACCTCTCCCTGCTTTAGGTCCAATGCAGTGCACAGCCCCATGGGATTTCCCCAGCCCGAAAGGACTTTATCGTCCCCCCACAATCCCCAGACAACATCCCATCTCTTTCCCCATCTTCCCCTCCTCCCAAATGAACTCCCAACAGGCCAATGAATCCATTCTTTTGCTGTCTTCCTAATTAGTGCACTAAGATTAACAATAGCAAGGAAAATAAACTCAATGTCTTTGTGAAACAAAAGTATTTTTTTTTCTTTTAAGGAATAACCAGAACCCTCTAGCTAAAAGCTCTGCCATGCAACTTTATACTCACATGAGAATTTCCACTCCCCCATATGGCAGAGAAGGAAAAAAAATTTATGGCCATCTCTCTCCATGGGGCCATTTGAAGCTCAGTAAATGGACTTGTTCAGTTTAATTGGAATTCTCTTCTTGATTGTATTTTTGTAACCTATTAGGCTGTGCTGCCTCTTGATCTCCGAATTCAGCTGAAATTAAATTTTGAAGTGTAAGTGAGAGGTTGCCTTTTTCCCCCCATTCTTGATTAAATAATGATTTGAAACAAAAACAATAAATAACAGTGCTGGATTCCCTGGAGGGCTGAGAGACACTCCCAGTGAAATGCCAGGGAACTGGAGTTCATGGTGGGGGGATTTAATTACCTATTAGAAAAACCCAAGTGGCAATGCTGAGTATATTAAAGAACAAAGAAATAAGGCAAGCTTTGGAGTTAAAAAAAAAAAAAAAAAAGCATTGGAGCTTGGCATCAGAGGCGGCAGTGGCGGGGAGGGGAAATAAAGGGGAAATATTTGTACACTTTCCTCCAACAGCCATGAGTGTATGGAAAGCAATCTGTCCTAAAGAAAGCTCCCAAATCCAAGATTGACAGTCTAACTCAGAAGGGAAGAACTTGCAATAGCTCTGGGGTCGGTAACTGGTGGTCTTCTTGTTCCTTTTACTGACAAAAGTTCAGCAGGGATATAAAGGGTGGAGATGAGGAAAATGGAACAATCTACTTCCCAGTCGTAGAAGGAGGAGATGAAACATAAAAGGTGTACTACGTTTCTGATGCTTGTGGAGGGATCAGAGCAGCAACACGCTTTTAGAATAGAGAGTCTCAAACTTAGATTTCTCAGGAGCCAGCCAGCTAAAAGATGTACGTAACAGTGACCCCATGGGGTTTGGGGCCAGAAATGCTCATGGCCCATTGAAAAGGGGCAGCTACAATAGCTCTCAAGATGATTAGTGCCAGGCAGGAATGTGGGCCTGACATTGCCAGATCTTATTTTTCAGCAGAAACTGGAAATCTGATTGTTATGTGAAACATCTCCATTCTACCAATGTTGGCAATTAATTCAAATTTATTTTCAAACATACCAAGAGGGCTAAAGAAAGCATATCTGAAACAAAGCATGACTTGGCTTGCCAGTTTTCCAATGTTGATTTGAGATGTTGATTCAGATATTGTCTATGTACATATATATATGTACCCTTACCCCTATTCTCCCCACTGAAGGCACACAGTCAACCTGTAGCATCCAGAGGGGATTCCTGGCTGTCAAAGTCCACTTTGTCTGCGTTGGGGGCAGTCTGGACATACTAGCAAAATGACACTCTTAGGGTTCAACTTTCAACCTATAGCTGATAGGTGTTGATATATAAATACCTTGGCCCTTGGTTGGGATTAATTTAAGCATACAAGTTCTACCCTGGTTCACAGGGGTCCTCCAGTGGGATGAAACACCCGCTTCCCACCTGGAACCTGGTTTGATGATGCATCTTCTATCATCTCCCTCTTTCCTCCATCTCATTTTCCCACCCCTCCTCTCACAAATAAACTATTAGCACTCAAATTTCTTTTCTTTCTTTTTTTTTTTTTTTTTTTCAGTTTTTGGCCAGGGCCGGGTTTAAACCCGCCACCTCTGGTATATGGGGCCGGCACCCTACTCCTTTGAGCCACAGGCACCGCCCAGCACTCATATTTCTGTCTCAATTTCTGAACATCCATATTGGACAAGTGCTATTTGGTAACAAAGTAGATATTACAAGAGGCTGAATTTTCTTGCCCGGCTCCAAAGGTTGGCCTTTGTAGCAACATGGTAGGGAGGGCGAGGGAGAGATGGAGGAAGGAGTAAGATCAGACCAAAGAAAAGAACCCTGGTGTGAGGGTTCCAGGTGTTCAAACTGGGTCCACGGTACAATGACGGCATTATCAGTGGGGAATGGAGGGTCTAGGGTAGCTCCTGTTGGTGAATGTCTTGGGAACCATTTCCCAGCCAATAAAACAGGGGCAGAGAGCAGGTGCATTCATAGAGAGAAATTCCCAACACATGAAGAAGAGCTCTTCAAAGATGAATTTTGAGATGTTTATTATCTAAATGAAGAGACAGAGGAGCAATGGGGAGCCATCCTGGCATGTCAATGTCTGGTGGGCAGCTGTTTGCATCTTATGTGCCAGAGGGGGTGTCTAACTGGGAAAGAAGCATCCAGGGATTGGAGGGCAGAGGCTTCCCCCACAAGCCTGCCACGACCTTCCTGAGTCAATCTCCCTTGCACCATCACAGCCACCACCTCCCCCACTGCACAACCACTCTGCCTTTGTTCTCTTGTTTGCATGGAGCAAGTGGAGTGCTCTGGAGAAGGTGGTGTCTGGGGTATAGGAGGCCATTAAACTGTCCCAACATCACTAATGACAAGTTTATGAAAAGGCTCCTACCACATGGAAGGAGCCCATCAAGACTTGTCAAGATGAAAGCAAATGGAGTTTAACTACAAAGAATCAGCTGTGAATGTTTTCAGGTCACCACCTCCTCCCAGCCAGAGTAATCCTCCACGCAGGCCAAATAGAGTGTGAAGATTTTTGTGACCAGTACCTCCTAGGGACGTTATGTCATGGTGGCTGTGCCCTGTCCAAGAGTAACTAGCCTGGAGAGAGAGTAAAAGATGAAACCTTACCTACCCTCCATTCACCATACCCTGATATCAAGCCTAGAGAGATGTGTACTATCTTTTTTCTAATTTGTCCAGTTAGAAGGGGCACCTTAATTCCTGACCCTTAAGGAACACATTTTCCATTTTTTGTGTTTGTTTGTTTTTGAGACAAGAGTCTCACTCTGTTGCCCCAGACTAGAGTGCCCTGGCATCAGCCTAGCTCACAGTAACCTCAGACTCCTGGGTTCAAGCCATCCTCCTGCTTCAGCCTCCCAAATAGCTAGGACTACAGATGCCCACCACAATGCCCAGCTAATTTTTCTATTTTTAGTAGTGACAGCGTCCCAGTCTTGCTCAGGCTGGTCTCAAACTCCTGAGCTCTCAAGTGATCCTTCTGCCTCAGCCTCCAAAGTGTTAGGATTACACACCGTGAGCCACTGTGCCACAAGCACCTTTTTCTAATCTAAACAAAGTCACCGCATAGTCTAGCAGCCTTACTGTATGCAAATAGACAGACTCTGGTCCATCTTTTAACTTGATCTCCCAGAGAGGCAGACAGGGGGAAAGGAAATGAGGAAACCCAACCCAGTTTGCCCCTTCTGAGAGGCTTTGTGGCTCTGGAACTTCTCTCCTGAAGCCTGGAGTTTTGTTGTTGGGAATCTGCAGACAGTGTGCTTTTTCTCAGGGTCTTGGGTCTGAGGGTATTAAGAAGAAGGGAGGAAAGAGGAAAAAAAGCAGACTCCACCCCTTCTCTCTGCTATGGGTCTGGACCTCAAAATTGATTCAATAACACAGCACAGTGATTATGGTAAATGATGATCCAGTGTATATTTCAAAACAGGTAGAAGAGAACAATTTGAATGTTCCCAGCATAAAGAAAAGAATAATGTCTAAGGTGATGGACATAATGGTAGATAACCCATTTACTGTGATTTGATCTTTACACATCACTGTAGAACCTCCACAGTTGACTGACCACCTCCCTACACTGACCACCTCCTCAAGTTCCCCTAATTTTCACAGACCGGACATGCACCACATGTACATATCAATACAGTAGACCTGGTTCCTTGTGTTGACCATCTCTGTATGTTGACTAGTTTGGTACAGCCCCTTGAGAGGTCAGCTCACAGAGGGTCTACCGTAAATAGATGAATCCAAATATCACAGGTGCTCCAACAATCTGTACATCTACAAAACTTAAAACTTGATTTTAAGGTCCTCTCAAGCTCACACACACATCCCTGAACTGGTCTTGAGACCTCAACCTTTAGCCAAGACTCCACCTAGTTTTCTAGGTAAACTATTCTTGGTACGATACAGGTCAGTTACTTCTCAAAATAACATTCTATTCCCAAAGCTGTCAGTCACCCAGCTGGACCCAGCTAGGGCTAGATCATACAGCCTTCTCTACCAGAAAATTAAGTTTTTGGGCACACTGAGGCTTCCATGGGAGCATGAAGCAGCTTTGTTCATTAGGTACCTACCCTGTGCCAGGTGCTAGTGGGTGCTGGGCTGTGGCATTGACCCAGCCATGACCCTGTCCTCAATAAGATCCCCACTCAGACCAGAGAGAGAAGCCATACGATAAGCAACTACAATGCTTATGCTCATTTTTTGAATGAGAGAATAAATAAAAGATCAAACAAATGAATGAAGTACAGAATATTGTGCTATCCTGATCTGGAGGATCAGAGAAGGTTTTCTAGAGGAGGGGATATGTGTAGGAAATGAAGAGGATGAATAAGTTCAGCCATGCAAAGTGTGGAAGAGGAAAAGTGTTCTGGGCAGAGGAAATGGCATGTGCAAATGGCCTGGGGTTAGAAGAACAAGATGGGATGCCACAACCAAGAAAACTCAAATTGGTCAGCTTAGGTTGTGGGGGCTGGGGTGGGATGGTCTGGAAGACAGTGAAAGAGATGCTATTTGTAAAGTATAAAGAGTTGAGTTGTAATCCATGTCAAAGAGTTTAGATCCATTCAGAAAAAAACCTGGGACTTTTAAACATGCAGGAGGGATTGATATTTTCAGGCTCCAAGGTCAACCCAATGAGAACATTTCAACAGTGCCTTTATCTCATTTTTCTGGTGTTGTTGGAAAAGCATGATGCCTTGTAGATTGCTTCAGTTCTAACCATACAAGTTAACATATGGATAGGTCACAGCCAGGTGGGGACACTCTGAAAGTATCTCCACGAGCTCAGCGTATAAGGTTGAGAAGGTGAACAAAACAAAGTACCCTTCTTTATCTACTAGCCGTGGGGAGCTTCACGGTTGGGAAATTCTTGCCCATAGGGACCCATGATACACTAGGGAAAATGGTTTAGAAATTAGTAGTCAAGACTAGGAACAAGTACCTGGGAGGGAAAGGCCCTGCTGGATGCCCTCAGCTAGCAAGTCACAAGTACCTGGGAACAAGTACCTACCTGGATGCCCCCAGGTAGCAAGCCACACAATAATGGAAATGACTGTGCCCACAAGCCCCTGCCCTGGAGTTATTTTCCAGCCTCGTTTCCTCTAAGGTGAGCTTGCCTGATTCACTTGTAATACACCGGTGAACAAAGATTCCATGTGCCAAGCCTCAGCCTGAGAGCTCAGTTCCAGCCTCTGGCTGCCTGGCATGATGTTTTCTTATCCCTGACACAGATGGTGGGAATGTGCATGTTACCTTTGAACTCCAGAGGTGAGAAAGACATGGCATCCAAACTGCAAAGGGGAAGACAAACAGGAGGATCAGAAGGGGAACAGGGCCTTTGCATTATTCTGAAAGAAGTCTCACTCTAGAAAATTCCACCTGGGCAAACTTACGTTGAGGTCCCGTCTCCTAAAGCAGAGCTAGCCAGATTGCCAAGCACGTAGAGTGGCAGCTGTGCTGGACAGCCCTTGGTTTGGACTGTCACCTTGCCTGTGTGCAAAGCCGAAAACGATACCCCTGGGAGTATCCAAAAAGGAAGTCCTGTCTCCGCAGCCCTGGGAGCTGACATCTTGCAGTTCCAGTGTCTCTGTGTCTCACTCTCATGACTAACGGCTGAGAAGGCAGAAATGGTTCCTTAAGAAAGCACAGAAGTCCCTTCCTTTAAGCCCAAGGCACACGGGATTAAATGGGGAGAAAAGCAGGCTCTTGATGGTGAAGCCCTAATATTTGTAGAATCTGGGGCAAGAGTATAGAGGAAGACCCACATTCTAGATATCTAAATGTTCATAAATATGCCAGGAAGCAAACAAAATACATCCTCCTATCTTGGCAAACATAGCTTTGAAGTGATCTGAAAGTCAATTTTAAATTTAGAATCTTGGATCCTTTGGACTGCCAGACTGTGACATGGAAGTGTGGGGACAATCCGGCCCTGGGACCCTCCCTTCCTCTTCCTGCCTCTGACACCACACAGTCCTGTGATGGGCACCACACATGTATGCATGTGAATACCTGCGCCTAAACATCTAAGTTCTGTTCAAATAGCCACGCTTAGACCTAGGAGTGTGCATACTTGAAGCACGGTCCACCTTAACAACAGACCCATGGGTGAGGCCTACAGAGACCTTGAAAGGGGGCTCAGGGACCTTTTAAAAAGAGAATTCTGGGATCTCAGGTACCTAGACAGTGGTTCTTGATAAGAGAGGTGGTACCTTCTTGGCGCCACAGATTTCTCAACCCATAGAGATGGTTATTGCTGGAGACTCAGAGCAGGGATTCCCCCGCACCCACACTTAAGCGTGATGTTGGCGGAGACCAGACCAAACCCTCTGCGTCATCCCAGCCATGATACTGGCCTGAACATCTAGAGAAAACCGCCCAGCATGCTTCCAAGTACATGATTGCCTGGCTGTCTGTTACCTCCTTCACTCCTTCATTGGTCCTAGATCAGCCCCAAACAGGGTTCTGGGTGCCTTGTTTTATTCCTAATCACCCCAAAGCCAAATCACCAACCCCCTTCCAAAACCCTATGTTGCAAGCACCTCCTCCCTCCCTTCCTGCATCCCCTCAATATCTACACCTAGACAAATGTAGTATTCCAGCTCCCACCTGCATATTCAGCGAGAGTTTCCTGCTCCAACTTGGGCATTAAGGGATTGACTAGGTAGGTTAGGGTAGGTCCCCTTAATGAGATAACCAAACCTAATTGATGCCCTATCTATTAAAGGCACTAAATAAAAAAAAAAGAAAGAAAAGAAAAGAAAAACCCAAAACTCAAAGTTCAGAGCCAAGTTTGAGGATGTGCAGAAAGGTGTGTGTTTTTTCTTGTCATTTGCGACTCTAACGATGGACTCACGTTGCCCGCTCTTCCCTTTCTCTTACACCTTACCTACCTACTAAAGGAGGAGTTCTTGCTTGGTAAGTGGATATAATCCGCAAAGACATGAGGGAATTTATTAGAAGCCACTCAAGAGCCTTAGCTACCTTCTACAAGGGGAAAAGGACACACACGAATATCTGTAGAGACCTTTTTTTTCGTTTGTTTTCAGTCAGACTATTTGACTTCCATTTTTTTTTTGTCCTTCCCTCTTTCTTTTCCCCTTTAGTTGAAAACTGCTAAAATGTCAGTTTGCGACCTTGACTTTATATTTAAAAGAAAAAAACCCCAAAACTCTCATCTTTATTTCATTTCTTTTCCCCATGCAATATTTGTTTAGGGTTCTATTCAGGCAACTTTTTCTTTTAAAAAAAATGTTCAAGTAATTAAGGATTTGGTTGAAGTTTAAAATTTTGGCTTTATCTCTCTCTTTTTTTTTTTTTTATTTCCAAGATATATTTTTTTCAGGCCCATAGCCCCATTTCTTTTTCCCTTTCCCCTTCCTTTATTTTTATTATTGTTTTAGGTTGACTTAAGGGTGTTTACACCCTACCTTTCTATTGAGTTGACTCTTTTGTTTAATTCATTAGAAATTAAATTTTGTATAATTTCCCTTTTATTTTGTTTAATCTGGATCGCATGCTTTTTCTCTGCATGATACCTAAATCTTCCAGTTATCCTAGCAGGGGGTAAAAAAAAAATCTCCTTTCTGTGCTATTCTTTCAGGAATTTGTGCTTTTGTTTTTTGGCGTCTCTTCTTTCCTCTCCTCTCTCTCTTTCCTTTTGTTACAGTGCATCATGACGGTAAACATTTCTTGGTTATTTAGACACAGCCCCTGGGCCCAACTCTCAGCAGTGTCCAACGGGTCTTTTTGCTTTCAGATCACTGGGTCGGGGTCTGCTGCTGACCTCTTTACCAAAACAGTCAGCCCACTCACCACCTCCCGAGGACGATCCCAGGAGTACGACTCAGGCAATGACACGTCCTCGCCTCCCTCCCTGCAAACCAGCTCAGCCAGGTCTCGGGGCCAGGAAAAAGGAAGCCCCAGTGGAGGCATAAGCAAGAGCCAGGAGCTCAACAGTGGCAACACCTCTGATTCAGGGAACTCCTTCACCACCTCCTCACCCCAGAACAAGGGAGCCAGTCTGGAAAATCTCTCCCCTACCAGCAGGGGTAGAGAATCAAGGTCAGTGCATCAAGCAGGGGTCTGGGAGCTCCCTCCTTAGTTTCTTTCACCTTGTCACTCTCTCATGTCAGCACTCTACTCTGCCATGAGTCTTTTATTTGCAAGAGAGAGAAAAGTCAACTCAAAGTGTCTTAGTATTTTCTTTTGTTTTAATCCAGGGGCACTAGTTTCAGGTACAGCTGGATCCAAGGGCTCAAAAATATGTCACGGAATTTGTCCTTCCTATGATATCTCTTAGTCTGCTTCCCCACTCTATTGGCCTTATTCTCATACAGACCCTCCCAAAGCAGTGACAGATATGCCAAGCAGCTAACAAATCTACCAGTTTAGCCAGACAACGGAAGAATAATGTTTCTTCTTCAATATATTAGGAAAATACTGGGGCAGGTGCTTGTTGGCTCTGTTTGGTTCAGTTTAGGCCATTTTCCTGGCCCTACACCAATCCATGCTGTGCTTTGGGCCAGAATGTGTCACACGCCACCACTGGGAAGGAATAAGAACCTTCCCCCATTCCTCTGCAGGAAAACCCGGTTATTGATATCAGGACGGATGGAGATTGGGAAGGAAAAAATAGCTGTCAATTTTATTAGTAATTGTAAAAGAAAGTCTGCCAGTAAATTCATTTTAAGTCACTGTTATTTAAAAACATACCTCAGTATTTTAATAAATTAAAAATGCATATCCACACAAAAACCTGCACATGTGTGTTTACAACAGCTTTATTCATAATTGCCCAAACTTGGAAGCAACCAGGATGTCCTTCAGTAGGTGAGTGGATAAATAACACTCTGGTACATTCAGATGATGGCATATTATTCAAGACTAAAAAGAAAGGAGCTACCAAACCACGTAAAGATGGAAAGGAAACTTGCATGCATATTTCTAAGTGAAAGAAGCCAATCTGAAAAGGCTACATTCTATAAGATTCCAACCATCTGACATTCTAGAAAATGGGAAGCTACAGTGCAAGTAAAAAGATTAGTGGTTGCCAGGGGATGGGGGGAGGGAGGAATGAATAGGAAAGGCACAAAAGATTTTTAGAGCAGTGAAACTACTCCATGTAATATAACAGTGATGGATAATTGTCATTTTACATTCGTCTAAACTCACAGAACATACAAAACCAAGCTACAAAGCTCTGATGTAAACTTTATAGAGTTGGGCTGAGAGTGAAGTGTCTGTATAGGGTGATGAAGTGTAACACATGTACCACTCTGGTGGGGGATGCTGATGGGGTTGAGGTTGGGCTTTTGCAGAGGCAGAGGTATGTGGGCACTGCCTGTACTTTCCATTCAATTGTGCTGTGAAACATAAACTGTTCTAAAAGTAAAGTTTATTTACATGTATATGTATATATACACATATGTACACATACTCATATTTGTATATATACGCATACATATGTGTATATGGGGTCTGACAATTAAGTTCATGAACTCATCCTGGAAAAAGTGCTACCTACCTTATTGTGACCTCTATGGCACAAAGTACTCCACTTGAGAAGCTGTGCACCAATGCCAGCACCTAGTCCCACCGTTCAACACTACTTTGAAACTCTTTTTCTGGAATGGCCATCAGAGCTATCATCGTACAACACACAAAAGCACGCAGCAATAATAATGAACACTACTCAGCCAGACACCACATGTTGACATGAACACAACTGTGAGACACTGATATACCAAGGTCACGAAACCTTGCTGAGTTGTTTGTACAGTGCTGCCAACGTAAGCACACAGTGGCAAGTTTGCAAACTTAATTGTCAGACCTTCTTTCAACAACAGCTCTGACGGTCATTCCAGAAAAAGAGTTCCAAAATTTGAAGGGTGGACTAAATGCTGGTGTGGAAGCATGGCTTCCCAAAGGGAGCACCTCCAAGGTGACCATAGTGATATTCACCAATGAGGTATGTAGCATCTATTCTAGGATGAGATTGCAAATTTAATTGTCAGACCTTGTCTGTATGTACACACACACATACACACACACCCATAGCACAATTTTAGGTAAAGGGAGATTCGCCTATTATAGAACACCAAGACATCTCCATTTTTCCCCATCTTAACAAATTTGCTAGATGCAGTTTTCCTGCAGAAAACACTTCTACACAGTTGCTTAGGAGCCAGCTGTAATTCTACTTCATCATCCCCTTACTCTATTACTCAAAAAGTCACAACAAAATGCTAATCACTAAGAGTACTGTCACAATAATAGCTACTAAAATTTACTGATCACTTCATCTGTACCATTCATTCAGTTATTTATCCTTCAACTTGTTATCAGACACTTCCTATATGCCAAACACTCAACTTGGTGCTGGGGATATAAAAATGGAACGGTCTTTCCCCCCCAGGAGCTTATAATTGATGGAGCAGATGCACAGATGCAGGAGGGGTGGGAAAGCTTTGCTGGTGCACTCCACCATGCTAACAGTGAGGTTTTCCTTCTTCTGTGGGTACGAGTCTGCCTTTCTTCAAAGCGGCCAAAATTTTCAAGACATGACCAAAGCTTTAGCACTGAAACAGTTTACAGCTTCTTTCAAGGTCAGAGCACCCTTTGTCCCTAACACAGTAACCACTTCAGTCCAGGACAAACAGCTTGGCATCCATGCACAGACCTGGCCTCTGGATTGCCTTCCCCAGGACAACCCTGGCCTCAGCTCACACCCAAGCCTGGCTGGGAGCCAGAGTTGGGGCAGAGCAAATGTCAATGTCTCCAAGAACAGGCGGTGAAGTTCCCAGAAAAGAGAAGGAGGTCACATGTTTACTGATGTACTGTCATGCTATTATGTGGGGAAAATCAAGAATAGCTATAAAAACAAAAGCAGCAATAATAGTAACAGCAGCTAACATTCAGAAGCCCTAACCACAGGCTAGGTCCTATGCCAGGTGCTTTCCATAAATAAGCTTCCTTAGTTCCTCATAAAACTTTTATGGGATAGATACTATTATAACCCTTTTGTAACTGATAGGGAAACTGAGGTTCAGTGTGGTTGAGAAACTCAGTTAATAAGTGACAGTACCAAGATTCAAATACAGATGTGTCTCCACAACCAGAAGTACAGCCTGAGAGACATCTAGCACTTACCTACTGAATTTGATCTGCCTGAACGTGATCTGAAGAGACTTTAGCTCTAAATCAGGGGAACTATAGACGCTGGAGGTAGGGAACTGGCAAGAGGGCATGGGTGTGGGCTTTGGAGCTAGAAGGCTCAGGGTTCAAGAGTCTGGGTGGCCTGGAGCAAGTAACTAACCCTCCTGAGTCTTCTCGGTGAATTGGGGATGGCATCAAGAATAGTGCCTCTTCATAAGGTCCTTGGGAAGACTAAATGAAATGATGTTTGTGAAGTGCCCAGGACACCGAAGAGGTTCAAAATATTCATCCCATAGATATTTACTGATTACCTAGGATATATGTACAAGCCCTGTGATAGGTGCTGGGAAACAGCACCTGTCTCCAAGGAGCTCCATGTCTGGGGCAAGAAGAGACAACCTACAATTAAAAGACAAAGGGAGCCATATAAAGACCAGGGTCTATGGTGCATATTGAAGATCACCCAACCCAGATTCCAGAGGTGCAGCAGTGTCAAGGAAGGCTTTCCAGAAAAGGTGAGGTCAGACTAGAGCTAGATCTGTGAGGAGGAGTTGCCAGATAAAGAACGGAGAGGAGAGGGTTGAAGACGCCAGAATGTTCTAAGTCCTGGAGACAAGGGACAGAATAGGGATGTTCTGGGAGGAACAAGTAGTCTGTTATGCCTGGGATCAAAAGAGGAAAGTATCAGGAGCTGAGACTGGAGGGGGGCATAATGGTCAGTGATGATGACCCTTGGCCTAATCCAAATGAACATATATTTACTAAGAACCTAACTAAGGTCCAGCATGGCCCCAGGCAGGGTGAAAATACAAAGCATAGAGAGGTGTTAAAAACCCACTAGCACCCAACAGGGGCTTTCTCATTGATGTAATCAGAAGGATTAGAGAGGATTAGAAAGGCAGCACATGTCCCACCGTGTGATCTGATATTGTTTAGCATCATGTCCAGGCCAGTGACCTCCCTAATACTCTGAAGTGGTCCCCTCTGGCATGTGTCCCCCACTTGGGGAAATGCTGAAATAGATCATTGACTCTTAAGGTACCTTCTACCTCTGTTCCTCTAACATATGTACCTTGGGATGTGTTTACAAAGGTAGTAGGATGTGAAAAGGTGGAAAGAGTTTTCTGTGAGAACACTGCCACCTAGGAAAAGATGGGGGGAGGTGAGTATTAGCTCAAGAGGAGCACAATCTGGTGCTAACAGACATTCTCTCTCCTGCAGAGGATTCCAGTCACCATGTCTGGAATGTGAGGAGGTGAAGAAGTCCAGTTTGGTCCCACCCACAGCCCAGATCTCCCCCTTAAAAGGGTGCTCCCGCAGCTCCTCCTATGCCAGCACCCGATCCTCTAGTCACTCCTCCCGATCGCCAAACCCCAGGACCTCCCCCAGGTACACTCGGAGTAGGTCCACCTCCTCTGAAAAAAGGTGAGTATGATCTTGATTCTGCCACACCTTCCCCGTTAGGGAATTAGCTACGGAGATTAACTGGAGATGTCCTTTGATCCGTAAGAGAGAGGGGTCAGGCTTGGCGCCTGTGGCTCAATGGGCTAAGGCGCCAGCCACGTACACCTGAGCTGGCGGGTTCGAATCCAGCCTGGGCCCACCAAACAACAATGGTGGCAGCAACCAGATAAAAAAAAAATGGCTGGGCGTTGTGGTGAGCGCCTGTAGTCCCAGCTACTTGGGAGGCAGAGGCAGGAGACTCGCTTGAGCCCAGAAATTGGAGGTTGCTGTGAGCTGTGATGCCACAGCACTCTATCCAGGGTGACAGCTTGAGGCTCTGTCTCAAAAAAAAAAAAAAAAA
>CAUYRH010046627.1:0-13353 GCA_963574655.1 Perodicticus potto
TCAGTGGGGGTAGAGAACACTAAGCAAGGGGACAGTGGGACCTAAATAGACCCATCTTGGTTTGTTATGGGTGGTGCTAGGAAAAGCAACTTTATGTTGGGGATGATGTGTTCTGGGGTTATCTTCAGGATTCCTAGGACACTAGCTTGGAGAAAGATTTCTGCCAGTTCTTTTTGTTTTGTTGCATCAGGCTAGAAGTGGGGGGTGGGGAGGGTAGGAGTAGGAGGAAGGAAGACCGAAGATGAGAAGGGGACACAATACTCTGAACATGCCAGCATCACATAGGGCCTTAGAGGTCCTAGAACTGTCTACAGTGCAGGTCCCACATATACCAGTGGGCATGCTGAGGGGTACTGTTTCTTCCAGCAGAGTCCATCCTGACCCATGACTCAGGAGAAGACTTTGAAATTGCCAGGCATCTTGGGGGTGGGGGGCTCTCACAGGCAGTGAAGGCTCGGGTGTTGCTTCTTGGCAGGTAGGGTTAGGAGGTCTTGGTGACTGGGACAAGTTCTTTAGTGGAAATGTTGTGGAACCAAGGAGTCTCTCTGCCTGTCATCCAAGCCAATCAATGGAGAAGTGGATGAGAGATTAACAGTTCTACTTTTATTTACAGAAAAGCCAGCAATTCCAGAGTACAGTGAGGATATCTCCTCAAAGAGCTGTTCTGTTCTCCTGTTTTACTTTGTTATTTTTATCCTTTTATAGTAAAAGCATACATCATCAATATTATTAATCATCATAGTATACATTAAACAGATTCTTCCTCATAGGTTACAAAGTTATGCAATATTCCCTTGTATTAAAGTGGTTATCTCTTCCAAGCATTTTCACTTGGTGAAACCCAAAACACAGACCACTCTGGGTCCTTCACTGGTCCCATGGAGTCCAGTCTCCCAACTTATCTATAACAGCAGGCCTTGGAAGTAAATAAAAAAATCAATCCCCAAATGTCAGCACTTAGGCTTATTCAGCAACCCTAGGGACTGTTCAGAAGTGCCCTGTACATAATGGTTGTTTAGGAAAACAGGAGTTGTCATCAGAATAATTCTCAACTGGAGGAACAGAGCATCACATTCACTTGGGGATCTTTGCAAACCAACCAGGTCCCCTGGCCATTGATACACATACCTATCGAGATCCCTTGCTCTGATCCCCCAGTCACTCATGGGGAGCCAGAGAGCATCCCTCCTGGTTGCTGCTTCTCCTCCTCTACTCACACTTTCCTTTGTCTCCACAGCATCCTCAGTGCTGAGACCGGACATGACCCTGAACCCTGATGCATTCATGCCTCCTTTCACAGCTCTGCCCTTTCACCTACCTGGCCCTGGTCCAGCGTACAGTCCCCCCGGGGGGCAGCAGTTGCCACCCCTCATGACTGCAGTGTTTCCTCCCAGAAGCTGCTTGGTGCTGTCCACTCTGCCCAGGACACCTCTGGTGGCAGGAGATGGTGCCCATTGTCCAAGTGGAGCTTGAGTCATTCTCCAAGTCAAATCAGAAGGGGGGTCAGTGCAAGCCCTCCCCACTCAGACTTTTGTACTACCTCAGGCTCCCCTCAAGTGGAGCGCTCTAGGGGCCGTCTGCAGAGATGCTCCAAATCCAGCTCCCGTAATACTGACAGCTCCTCCAGTGGAGACCATGATGCCTTCCCCGGTCATTGGCTGTTCCCAGAAAATGGCAGGTGACCCTGTCACTGGAGGTGCCCAGGTCATTGGCAGTGCTCCAGTCGTTGGTGGTGCCCTGACTAGCATCAGAGGCTGGATCACAGGCCTTCCTCACTTGGTGCACCCAATAGCTGCCCACCTGGCCCCCCATGTGTCCCCAGTGAACATGGGGCCACAGCCCTACAGAGAGTGCAGGGAGGGCAGCCTGCCCCTCTCCTCGCGGGATGACTCCTGTGATGCCAAGAGCGTCTACGAGAACTACCGACACTGGCAGCATTTTAAGTCACTGGCCTGGAGGCACTTTCCTCAGAGTCCTGATACTGAAGCATTTTCCTGCTTCCTCATGTGAGTGTCCACACGGGACAGGGACTCATCCAGAAAAGCACACATACATTGGAATGTGGGAGGTCAGGAGGTCCTATTTAGGGGTCCTGGAAGGATAGTCCTGAAGGCCATGGGTTTTCCTCTGAAAAGGGGTCTTCTCAGCCACATTCATATTACTCCAGTTATGACATCCTTCAAGTCCTATCAGTTGATCCCCATCACATGAGTCTAGCCAATCCTTGTTTTTCAGTAATTATCCTATCCAGGTTCATAGAAGTATAAAAGTCTGAAAGGGTTTCTGGGGCAACACCCACTACAATTTGGGTTTAGGTCTTTAGGGCTACACATAGACTCCTTCCCTTGAACCTTTACCCACCAGCATAGCACCTAAGTCCTGGATGATGGCCATGAGGACATCACCTGTGGGATGTGTGAGAGGTATATGCCCTCCACGTTGTTCTGGGTATTCCAGTTAATACAGAGTCATGGTCAGGATGAACACAAAATTGGGCTTAAGTGCCAAAGAGAACAATGTACTTCACTCTCAGGGTAGCTCAGATGACTGGCGCTGATGGATGACCTATTTAGCCGGGCCTGGCACATGCTATGAACATGAAATGATAGCAATTATTAATATTAGTATTAGGAAGAAGATAGTGCTCCCCAAAGCCAGTGTTCCAGTGAAAGTGGTGAGAGATCAGAAGTACCAGATCAAGGTGCCAGCACATTCAGTGTCTGGTCAGGGCTCTTCCTAGTGGAGATGGCTGCCACTGGCTGTGTCCTCACATGGCTGAGTGTCAGCTTAGTGCCTTCTCCTCCTCCTCTCAGGGTCCTGATTCCACCTTTAGGTCCCCAAGCTCATGGCATGTCTAACTCTCATTATACCCTAAAGGCTTCACCCCTAAACACTCTCACATTGGTGACTAGGGCTTTAAGTAGGAATTTGGAAGGAAACAGGCACTCAACCCAAATACTGACTATGACATTTAAGAAAGTAATATGAGGACTGAAAGGGAAGATGGAAAGGCCACACAATCCCCTCAGTGTAGATGTTTGGTGGTAGGAGCATATCCTGGAGGCTTAGGAACCCCCACTGGGGTAACACAGAACAGAGACAGATGGCAAGACAAGGGGGAGGGCAGAGGGATGTGTGTTAGGCTGGGTCAGCTTGAGATGGAGGGTGGACTTGTAGGCTGTGACTGATTCCACTTGCTTATAGCCCAGTGCTTCGAACCCTAGCCCGGCTGAAGCCCACCATGACCCTGGACGAGGGCCTGTGGCAGGCCGTGCAGGAATGGCAGCAGAAAAACAATTTTGACAGAGAGATCTTTTATGAGATGGCAGAAAAGTGAGTCAGAGATCCTGGGCCTGAGGGATGAGTGGTGGGGTGAGTGTGGTTGACAGAGGCAAGGCTGCTGTGGTAGCTGATCAGTGCAAATTGTGAGAAGGAGTTCCCATGAACACAGGCTCCACCTGTGTGGGGTCCCAGAATCCCTCAGGAAGCTGCTACCTCCTCCTGGGGCTCTGGATGTCTCTATGCTCTCATTGAGGAAGGTCTGGCTTGGTCTTAGCTGGACACTGCTTGTTGGTAATGGCAATGGGGGGGGGTGGGGAATAGTCAGCAGCACAGCCCAGTGGACCTCCTGCAGCAGTGGGGGCTGTGCTAAGGCAGTTTGATGACATTGACATAAGTGGGGTCCACCCTTCCTTAGGAGAAGTGTCCAGAAGTTGGTCATTTGCAATCTCAGCAGGGCATTGTAGAGGTTGATCAGAGGAAGCCAGTGCTGCAGACACCCAAGGACACAGCTATGACCTTCTTGCCTCTGCTCCTCAGCAATACCCGGTGTTGAAACATAAAAACAATGAACAATGGTGCTCAGAAGAAACAAACAGTCTCCTCTCAGCTCAGCCTCCATCCCTCCAACACCTCCTGGGCTCTTGTCCCCCAGATTTCCCTCATAGTTCACAGCCCAGCCTCAGGATTCCCTGTTGTCTTATGGCATAATCACATTCCTTGGCCCACCTTTGGCTGTTAGCATGCTGTGGGGCTCTGGGCAGGGACAGAAGAGGCCTGGAAGAGAGGTTGTGGTCAGGCCTTCCCTGAGTCACAGAGGCCTGTGTCAGCCAGCCCTGTTGTAGGCTCTGCACATGCGAGGGCAGGAAGGGGTCTCTGAGTCTGTAGGGCTGCCCCAGAGAACAGCTCCCTCCTGGGACTGGACCCAGACAAGACTGGTATAGCCCACTCAAGCCACCCCCCTATCCCGGTAGTTGGCCCCTCCCTGACACTGGGTCTTGGGGCCAAGCTTCCCTCTCAGCAAGGCCTATGCCTCCCACTCCCCAGGTTTATGGAGTTTGAGGCTGAGGAGGAGATGCAGCTACAGCAGTTGAAGTGGATGAAGGGATCCAACTTCTTGCCTCCATCAGCCCCATGTAGGCCTTCTCCTCAAGACTCCACAGCCTCTGAGGTTGTCCAGCAGCCAGGTGAGGTTTCCCATGCTCCCCAGTGAGCTTCAGGAGAACAAAAGCCAAAGAGGCCAGAGACATCCCTGGATCCACAACCCAAACATTTGATCAAAAAGGTCATTTGCTCTTTCAAATCAAGCAGTCCACCATGAGTGGGGGTGCTCAGGAACCCTCAGTCATTAACTGGGCATAAGTACTGTCTCTCCAGCATGTTCAGAACCAACATGCAATCTGCCCAGGGATCAGGGGTTGCTTGGGAAGGGTACTCAAATATCAGTGGCCCCAAACTTGCTCCCACATGACTCTGTCTTTGATGTGTCTCCTCCTGCAGCATCTTCTCTCAGGTCTTGAAGTTTAGGTTGTCCTGCCCAATCCTGGACAGGATTCCTGTCTCTGGGGTCCCACCCTCTCCTCTCCTCTGTGGCATCATGGCTTACTGCAGCCCCTGCCACACCATCTTCTTACCTCCTCAGTGGTTCTTCAAGAAAAGTTGGCAACAAAGCCCACCTGCCACTACCCACACCTGAGGGGCAGCCACCCAAGAACAAGGTGCCCAAGGAGATCCCACCTGAAGCTGTGAAGGAGTATATAAAAATCATGGACAAGGTGCTAGGGCCTCCCTGTGGGGACCCAGGGGAGCTTGATACACAACGGGAAGAAAGCAAAGTAGAGCCACCCCAGGATGAGGCTGGGACCTTCCCAGACCCAGGACTGCTCAGCTACATTGACAAGCTGTGCATCCAGGAAGACTTCATCACCAAGGTAGAAGGCCTGGAGTGCTAGACTCAGGAGGATTCCAGAGAATGGTACTCCCAGGCCCTGCAGACTAAGTTATGTCTGTGTGTGTGTGTGTGGTGAGTGTGTGTGTGGGTGTGAGTGTATATGTTACATCTCTCTGTGCCTCTGCATATTTTTTACCCTGTGTGGGTGACTGTGGCTATGATTGTGTTCATGTGTATTCCTGTATCTGTGTGTCTCTCTGTTGCTGTGTGCAATGTATTTGTCTGTGTGTGTTGTGTCTGTGTGAATGAGTGTGTGTGTCTGTGTGTGTGTGTGTGTGCAGCTGCTGGTTGGATAATATAAAACAATGCAGTGTTGTGTACCAGGATGTGGTGCTCGTTGCTTTCTGCATCTCTTCCATGTCCCCTTGGCTCGAGGACCTGCCCTGCAAAGGACAATCATGCTCTCTGCCTTCTGCTCCCAGGTGGAGGCAGTTATTCACCCTCAATTCCTGGAAGAATTGCTTTCTGCAGAAACAAGCATGGATTCTTTGGCCCTAACCCAGGATCTGGAGCAGGACGAGGGGCTCACTCTTGACCAGGTGAACTGGGAGAGGGAGAGTCACCCAGGGCAGAGAGGGCCACTCAGGGGAAGCAGAAGAATGAGGGAAACCATGGAAGAGAGAAAAACCCCAGCACAGAAGTGTCACCCACTGTTGTCTCCTCCTGCTCTGCTGGGATGCAGAGCTTGCTGAGAGGAGATGAGGGTGAGTGTAGATAGATACAGGTGCAAAATGCTAGGAAGAAGGCCAGAAGACCAAAGAATAAGGGCAGAAGGACAGCTACAGTCAGGCCCAGTAGGACAGCTGGCAGAGTCACAAGCTCTTTCTCTGACACCAAATCAAGTGACCTGCTTCCTTCTGTGCTTTCCACCCAAGTGCCAGCTTATCCACCACCCTCTCAGCCCATCCACATAGCTCATACAGAGCCAGTAAGTGCCAGTTTTTCTCCCTGCAGCTGGTGGAGAAGCACCTTCTGGCCTTGAAAGAGGAACAGAGCATGGAGGCAGCCCAGAGTTGTCAGGCATTCTGGGTGGACTCAAGTACTTCTAAGTCTGCAGCTGGCCAAGGTGCCAAGAACAACAGCCATGAGTCCAAGCTAGGGATTGGTGCAGAAACCTACCCAGCACAGATGGTTTCCCATGCCCTTCAAGGACACAGCAGAATCAAAGATGACCTGCCCAGGCATAAGGCTCCTGGTTTCCTCTCTTCGCATCCAGAGTCCACCAGGCTGAGGGCCACCCAGCCAACCTCTCCTTTCCAGGGCCTCAGCCTCACCACCCCTAGCCTGGGGACCAGGGATGCCTCAGGTCTCCAAGGTACAACTCCTGCTGGGGAGACACTCAGGCAAGGACATGGCTCCAGTGAAGATGAGGAGGAGCTCTCCAGCCTGGGCTTCCTCCTGGCTTCCCAACACAGGTTGCTGCCCTGGGATCTGTCCCAGAACCCTGTCCCTGGCCAGCCACCATCTGCTCAGAGAAGAGGCCTCAGCCCTGCTGCTCCTCCAATGGCCAAATCTAGGAAGCAAGTGATCTGTGGGTACCAATTCCCTGCTGAAAGAATGGCCTACCCAGGATCTCAGCTCAGAGTCTCTGGAGGGCAACCCCTGGCATTGAGATCTGGTCGATCCTTACAGCCTCAAAAGAGAAGAAATGACCCATTTTTTTCTGGGACAAAAAAGAAGCAGTGCCATAGCCAGTAGGGACATCAGGTAGCTGCTCAGGGAACAGGCCCCAAGATGGAGCCTGAAAAAACTGGTTCCTTGCTTTGTCCTACAGCCCAAAGTGCCATGAGCTCCAGCTCACCCAGGGCTAGTCCAGGTGGTCCTCAGCTATTGCGGGGGAGGGTGGAGGTTGGGAGGAAGAGACTTAAATGGAGAGTGGGTGGGGTGAGGGTCTGTGCCCTAGGGTGTTGTGTGCTAATATGAATAAAGGAAGTCATGTTCAAAATGGTGTCAGGGCTGCTGTCCCTTTGCTGTCACCTGTGATGCTCAGAGAGTGAGGATGATCAGGAAGTGCTGGGATCCAGAGAGCATCCCTCATATTTTCCTCCAAATGCAGGCTGGCCACACAGAAGCTGCTGTGCTGGCAGACTACTTCAAATCCCCCTGATCCTTTTGTTGTCCACTCATAAGACCTCACCTCAGAGGGTCTTCTATGCACAGCCCATCATCATCTCTGTTCCTTAACCTTCTTTTCATTCAAAGTGCTTTGGAGCCTTTTCATTCTCTGGCTCATTTACCCATTTTCTATAATCAAGCCCAGGTGGGCACTTATCTAGGGATCTTCTTTGTGCTCCTGAAGCAGGTAGACAACAACTGAAATAATCCTCAGCACAGCCATTGCTCTTCCCAGGATGGGGTTTGCAGAAAGGCTTGGCTCCTAGGGGACATGGCTCAATGCCTGGATACAGGACCTAGCTTCTGTTCTACACAGTGGCACATTAACGTGTGCAGAAGGGGTAGATTCCTGAGAATTCCAAGCATGGGGAAATGGGCATAAAGGATATCAATATGGAGTCAGTTCACATGCATGTGTCTGGGATATGACAGTGGATGGGATCAGGTGAAGTCCCCCAGCAGGATGTGAGGGCAAGACAGAGTCTTGTACATCTGAAGGAGGAGACCCACCTTACTGTGGCTTGGGGACTGACCACATTTTGCACAAAGCACCTCACAATTCCTGTCCCCAGTGATGACTAAACTCTTGTGTGGAACTCTTGCAGGTATCACTTTGTATTTGTATTCTACTCTTCTTTCCTGAAACACTATACCCACCAGTACAAGGATGACCCAACCTCTAGGAGCAGGGTTAGTTGCAGCTTATGGTAACCACAGGTCTGGTGGGAGCTGGGAACAGAGACTGAGAGGGTTGAGGGTCATCTGCCTTCCCAGTAGGTATGGGCTCAGACCCAACCAGTAGAACAAGGGCTGTCTGGGATGTAACATTTGGTATCTGGAAGCTTCCTCAGGTGTGGCATCCAGGTGGTTGCTGGAGGGAGACATCTGGGCAGGTAGGAGTGAGATGAGAAATCGATAAGGAGAAAGGCTGAGCCAAGCCAATACCCTCTTTCCCAGGATTGTCCTGGGCCTCCATCTCTACCAAACTCCCCTCATCCCATGCTTGTGGCTGAACTCTCCACCCCTTCCTCCCAGACCACCTCTCAGAATTTCTGACCCCAGTGTGAACAGGACCCAGCACCTGTCCTCACTCCCAACCAGCTAATCCTTTCTTCAGATCTTACATTCTGATTCCTCCTTCCATGAGGAGTGGGGACTGATGTGACTCTCTGGTACCACTTGTCACTCAGCTGTGGTCATGGCAATGGGGATTTGCCTAGTGGCAGTAGAAACTGAGGCATAGCTGTCTTATACTATGGTGGTCTAGCCCTTCTGGTGGGTGACAAAGGAAGCCATATCTGGGCCCACCTGCTCCAGCTTCCCACAAAACCTACTGGGAAGTTGGACATATTCCCCTCTACCACCTTCCATTCTCCTACTCCTTATGGGCAGCGCCCATGTTGGCCTGCCCTATGTGGCTTTGGGAAGGACAATTTGCTCTTGGTAGAGCTTTTGCTATCACTCCCTTTCTGTTCCTAGGTTGGTTTTCACATACAGAAGGAGACTCAAAGTTTGTTTTAGGTTTGTGTTTAGACAGTGTGGTGTGACCCTGCACACCATGGACTTAAGGTTTAGAAATTCCCAGAATGCTGCACCATGAAGGTTTTGGTAAGGTAGGCTTCACCACCTGTGGCCTCCACCCATTGTGTCCCTGGTATTCAGCTAAGCCACATGTCAAGCACTCAGTGCAAATATGGGAAGTGAAGGTCAGTGGTGTGGGGGGCCCTCAGTCAGGGATGGGCAGCATCTCAGTCACACCTGGGACTCATATTACTCATTCTCACTGGCTCTTGTCTGCTCCTCTCTCATTGTTTTTCTGTACGCTCCCCAGGACAATGAAGAACCTGTGCTTTCTCTACACCTGTGCCCTCCTAAATGTTGCATGGTATGGTGCAGAAGAAAAAATCTGCAACTGAAATGTCTTAAGAAGGGAGATGGCAGCTCGCTCTGGCATGCAGCCCTCAGTTTATTTCTTACAAGCTTATATACTTTTAACAACACTAAGTTCTGTACATACACTTGATAATAATAAGCTAGTTGGCAGCAAACTGTCTATAAGATAAGAGCACAAAAAAACCAAGCAGAGCAGCCACAATAACTTACTCAGCCATTCATCTGTAAACAGCGGGTGCACTCTTTAACTGAATGCACATTAACTTATCTTGCTTTCCACTCTCAAGGCCTCTCCCAGAACATTCCAGAGAAAGCCAGACTCTCCTTGCAAAGTCTGCCTCCTGTATGACTAGCTTGCTAATCAGTTTGGAGGGTCTTAAAGGAACATTCCTTCATGTGGACTCTGAGAAAACTTCTTTAAACATAAGTCAATGGCACTCGAAGTTACATTGACATAACACTAAACCCTACAATCCACCTTGAACCTACACAATGGGACCAACTGGTGTGCTCTAATAGTCTGAATGTGTTTTCCCCCAATTTTCTATGTCGAAGCCCCCACCCCAGATGGGATGACATTTGGAAGTGGAGTCCTAGGGAGATAATTAGAGTTAAACAAGGTCATGAGGGTGGGGCCTCAGTGCTGACAAGCATGTCTAGAGAAGAAGAGAAAGAGACACCAAAGCTGTCTCTCTGTTCCCCACACGAAGACACAGTGAGAGCCAGGAAGTCGTCTCAGGCCAGAACCCAGCCACACTAATGCTTAACCTCAGACTTCCATCCTCCAAACTGTGGTGAGTCCATTTATTTTTGTTAAATTTCAAAGCTACAGGATTTTCTCATAGCAACCAAATCTGAGTGGGACATGATCCCTCATCTCAGGAACATCCTTCATGACAGATACCTAGAAACCAGATATGGGATGCACCAGAAAGAACGAAGAAACTTCAGGAGTATAACATAAGCTATGAATCAGAAGCATGATGAAACAAAATGTAGGAGCATCTGCCCAAATAGACCACATCATGGGGCCCAACCTCAAGTGAAACCATCATGCTCACACAGCAAGTGCTCCATGTGTGTCTGATGCCCTCCCTGGCTTGCCTCCCTCTCCACTCATGACTTCTCCACAGAAAGCCTATGATGAGGTGAGGCTGAGCCAGATGCCTCTCTAGAGCCTTGTGCCTCTGGGCAGTACTGGGTGGGGTTGGCTCTGGAGCCCTCCCCCTTCTCTGTGGGCAGTGGATCACTGGAGCCACCCTGGGGAAACTGCAACTGACAACAGGAGCATGACCAGTCCCATAAACAACAGTGCTGAGCTTTCTGACCATGGCCAAGGATGAACCAGATCTAGGGGGCCTGTACTTTTGTCACTGCACTTTTATTCTAACTTCACAGCTTCATGGTATCCTTTAGGTGTCTGCACTGGGCAGTACTGGTGAGAGTTACCTCATTTGGGGGATCCTTGCCAAGCAGCTGATAAATGACCAGGCCTGCCCCAGTGAGGCCTTCAGTTATCCATTGCTTATCACTGGGACAGACTCTCAGGAGTCACCACTACTCTAGCGTATCCCCTTTTATGGAAGAGACTTAATAAGCCCTTTTATGGAATTCTGAGATAAGATGTCAGAGGGGATGCTTTGTGTGCAGACTTATGCCTTTTGAGCTCATTTTAGGCAAATGTATCATTATTAAAGCTGTCCTAATTGATAACGCATTTCTTATTACCATTCCAGTCTCCCAAAGAATGAATTCCTCTCCTTATATCAAAACTTTCCCTTGGAATTTTCTTTGTCTCAGGTCATCTCAAAAATAATGTTCAGAAACTTGTATTAAGTGCATGGTATTTGTAGAAAGAGTATGGAGTATAAAAGATATTCTGAGATTAAACACAACAACCTAGAAATCTCACATGTGAAGAGAGGGCCATAACACTCTTAATAAATGTAAGTAGAAGGGATACTTGTGATAAACTGCTCCACCCCCTCACAATCCAAAACAGACTCAATACAAGCTTTTCTTTCTGCAATGCGCTGGAAAATAGTGTCAAAAGCAGAGGCCAGACATGGTGGCTCACACCTGAAATCCTACCAGTCTGAGTGGCCAAGGCAGGTGGATTGCTTGAACTCAGGAGTTTGAGACCAGTCTGAGCAAGAGTGAGACCTTATCTCTAATAAAAATGAAAAATTTAGCTAGTGGTGTTGTGGGCACCTGTAGTCCCAGCTGGGAGGCTGAAGCAAGAGGATCACTTGAGCCCAAGAGCTTGAGGTTTCTGTGAGTTATGATGATGACATGGCACTCTACCCAGAGTGACAGAGTGAGACTATGTCTCATAGATTAAAAAAAAAAAAAAGCTTGTCAATTGCATAAATCACACAAACCAAGTTTTGCCACTGGGACCATAAAGTGTCATCTTAACCATCTGGGAACACCCGACCCTACATCATGTTCTGCTTTTCCCTGCACTCCCCATGAATTAATTGTAGCTTCTGAGCAAGTACACATCAAGTGTCCATAGATCTCAAGAGGTCCTGCATTCACACCCACTACTTTGTTTTTCTTTATTATTTTTTATAGAGACAGGGTCTTCTCTGATGGCCAACCTGGAGAGCAGAGGCACAATCACAGGTTATGGGAGCCCTGTAGTCTTGGGCTCAAGTAGTCATTTGGCCTTAGCCTCCTGAGCAACTGGGACTATAGGTATGTACCACCATGCCTAGCTAATTTTTTTGAGAAATATTTTTTCCAGGGACAGAGTCTTGCTATGTTTCCAAGGTTGGTCTCAAACTCCTGGGCTCAAGCAACCCTCCTGCCTCTCAATGACTTGGGTTTACAAGCTTGAGCCCCCAGGGTTGGCTAGCAATTACCCTTTAAGTATGATTGCCTAAAATCATGCCTTGGGTAAGGCATAAGTCATAAAAACAGATAAGCTGGACTTCATTAAAATTCAAAAATATTTTTCTGCAAAAGGTAATGCCAAGAAATGTGGAAACAAGACACAGACTAGCAAAAGATACACCTAATCAAGCCCTATTATGAGAAGTATAAAAAGAACTCTTAAAAATCAGCAACAAGGGGGTTGAATGGAAGATGGTGGCGGTGACAGTCATGTAGTTTATCACTCCCCGGTCAGCAGGTGAGAGGGAGGGAGTACTGGACCTTTCGCCGTGTGAATTGTCAGAGTGGATGGGCACCTGGCGGCGCACAGTGATTTGGTGGACTGCTGTGTTTGAAATATAGTTCATAACTGTGGAAACTGCTGTAAACTGTTTCCCCCTGCACGGGGGAGGGGCAGCCGGCCCCTCCCATAGGGAGGACAGCAGGTCACAACTCACAAAACCTAATTGGGAAAAAATTCCACCGAAATGTGGATCTCAGAGTTTGACGACCAGAAAGGTGTGCTGCTAGGTCCCACGGAGACCCACGCAGCTCAGTCGCGAGGCGGATACAAACATATTGGAATGTCCAAAATGGCGAGCATCTTTTCCCCAGATCATTGGGAATAGGTGTTCTGTCTGTGCTATCCCAGGGGCAGAATCCTGGTGAGGTCTGACTGCGCAGGGGGACCAGGATCCTGTGGGGTGGAAAAGACACTTTGAGCTGTGGAAGGTGGCAAAGAGGGCCCTGAGCACTCCAGCCAGAGAAAAAGCCACAACTCAGAGTGGCAGCAACAGACCGGCAGGAGCCCCCTCCCCTCCCGCCGTAGCTGCGGGGGCCGGGTGGCCGCCGGGATCCGCAACGACTGTAACCCATCGCACTGAGCTCCCCTCTTTCTGCTGATTCCAGTTCCCGGATTGCAAGAGAGCAGAAGGGCAGAGCGGAGAGTTCTGAGACAAGAGGGCTGGTGCACCTAAGTTGGAGGTTGGATGGGAGTGTCGTTTGGAGCCGAGCACCCAAAATAAAGCAACTTTTCCAATGCAAACCGGGGGAAAAACTACAAAACTACAAAAACGGCGACTGGTCGGTCAGAGTGGCTTCCTATAGCAACAATATAACTCGGGAAACACATAGAAGCCTGAGAACCATTCACAGCGCCATCTGGTGTCCACAAAGTATATTGCACTACAAATTAACTCCACTTAAGTTGACGTCTTCTGAGACCTTTATTTCTATAT
>CAUYRH010046630.1:0-36909 GCA_963574655.1 Perodicticus potto
CCTGTGGCTCAACGGGCTAAGGCGCCAGCCATGTACACCTGAGCTGGCGGGTTCGAATCCAGCCCGGGCCCGCCAAACAACAATGACGGCTGCAACCAAAAAATGGTCGGGCGTTGTGGCGGGCGCCTGTAGTCCCAGCTACTTGGGAGGCGGAAGCACCACACTCGCTTGAGCCCAGGAATTGGAGTTTGCTGTGAGCTGTGATGCCACCGCACTCTATCCAGGGTGACAGCTTGAGGCTCTGTCTCAAAAAAAAAAAAATCTCACCATTGTCCCCACCTTCAAGATAAACTGCATCAGAATACTTTCAATACAGAAACAAGTTTTACAAAATTGGATTTTTCAGTTAATCTGTGGTTCCCCCAAGTATTATTCTACATCATTATTAATAGCTATACACACCAAGAAATTTGTTAAGACACAATTAGCTACATTCCTACAAAATATGGTACAATCAAAACTGTTATAAAAATTAGCCAGGCATAGTGGTGTGAGCCTGTAGTCCTAGCTACTTGGGAGGCTGAGGCAGGACTGCTTGAATCCAGGGGTTCAATGCCAACCTGGCAACATAGCAAGACCCCATCTTTGGGGGAAAACATTATTGTTCAATGGGGAGAGTTCATGTTAAGGAGTTTGAAATACACTAAGTTATTTTTAATGATTGAGTCCACAGTTATAAACCTAAACATTCCTAAGCAATTTTTAAAATGCAGCCTTTGCTCAAGGGTAAAGGTTTTATTTTCCTAGTGCTACCTGCATTGCTAATATCATTAGCACAGAATTTACTATTCTTTATTATACATCATTATGATAAATTATACAAAAAGCCAGTCAAGGCAACTATGTTAAACACAGGTCCCTCCCCCTTTGGTGGTAACTCCAGATAGCTTTATAGCCAATCAATAATTCGGGCTAATGCAAATGAAGATGTCCAAGTTAAATTCAAATGTTACTTGAGCTAAATGCTTATATCTTATTTTCAACACTATTAACACGCACATACCCACAGACCCCTAATTTTTGTCACTAAATCACTGTGTACATCCATAGCTACTTCCTATAAATAACTTCCTAGATGTCATCACAAGAGAAGTGCATCCTGCATGCAAAATTCTTTATGGCACCACAAGTTTATTCATTTAGAAATGTTCCATAATTAGCCAAACTCTTATTCAAACCTTCTCTATGTACACGATTAGAGTACTAGAAGCTTTTATATGTACATTGAAGCTTCAGTAAACTTAATCATCCTTTCCAGGGCATTCTCAAACACATTTTTTTTTTTGAGACAGAGTCTCACTGCAACCTCCAACTCCTAGGCTCAAGCAATCCTCCTGCCTCAGCCTCCTCTTACCTCAGATTCCCGAAGCAGATGGGACTACAGGTACACACCATCATGCTGGGCTAATATTTCCTATTTTTAATAGAGATGGGATCTAACTCTTGCTCAGGCTGGTCTCGAAACTCCTGAGCTCAAGTGATCCTTCCCTACCTCTGCCTCCCAGAGTGCTAGGATTATAGTTGTAAGCCACCGGCCCAGCCTCAAACACAAATTTTTAAGTGGCTGTAGGCAATGTGAGTGATTTTAAATTAAAAATGACTTCTGGAATGGTGCCACCAGGAGCTCTGTAGATGTTCTCTCTAGTGAAATAACCATAACCAGTGAAAATTATTTTTTAAAAAAGGCAATACTGAAAGCCTCTGGAAATTGTCCTAAGAGCATGTAGCGAATGAAGCAACATTTATTCAAGAAAATCAGTAAGAGAAGTCTGTGGCATGAGACAACTAAGTAGGACACAGGCTCCTATCCAGATAAGTACAGCCAAGAACACACAACCTCAACTGCCACCCAGCTTCCAGTTGATAGTATCTCCCCGGGAGAGGAAAGCAGCCATTGTTGCTCATCACCCTCAATCTCAAGATGCAAAGGCTTTGATCTATTGACACTAGTAGCCCAGAAGTCTGAGGCTTTTTTCTTACATCTAGGCCCCATTTGTGGGGCAGAAGCTTAAACCAAGGTGTAGCAGGCCAAGAATAATGCAGCCCTAATGGCCCTCACCCTATTGTCCTTCCTTACAGAGGGACTGGTTCCAGGACAGGAGAACAAAGCAAGAAAAAAAGAGGTTGCTGCCCCTACTCAGCACCCTGCCCAAGAAAGAGGGGTGTCACTCAGAGAAGTAAGCCACTGCCACATCCAGTTCTGTAGCAGTGGTGTCAAGGTTTTGCCCAGTGGGAAAGGCAGGACATAAGAACAGAGAACTCGGCTCGCCACCCATAGCACAGTGGTTATGGTGCCAGCCACATACACCAAAGCTGGTGGGTTCGAACCCAGCCCGGGCCAGCTAACCAACAATGACAACTGCAACAAAAATAGCCGGGCATTGAGGGGGGGCACCTGTAGTCCCAGATACTTGGAAGGCTGAGCCAAGAGAATCGCTTAAGCCCAAGAGTTTGAAGCTGCTGTGAGCTGTGACGCCAAGGGCACTCTACCAAGTGCGACAGAGTGACTCTTCTTAAAAAAAAAAAATTAACTGGATCAGACTGTGGGCAATTAATGTCCCAAGGCATCTAGAACAATAGTGGACTCAGCCAGCAATTAGCGCAGGCTAACAAGTGGTATCAACAGAAAGAGAGCACTTAACAGAGAGATCATAGAAACTCACTAAAATCTCTTTTATCCCAGAGTGACTGCTTGCTCTACCTAGCTTACGCCCCCTAAAAAGCAACATCTTATGGTGGGGGGTGGGAGATAGGGGATAAATCTTAATGATCTATAACTTGGCAGTGGATTCTTACAGATATAATACCAAAGGCAAGAGCAACAAAAGAAATAGATAAATTGGACTTCATCAAAATGAAAAACCTTTGGGCTTCAAAGGATACTAAAAAGACAATGAAAAAACTCACAATAGAAAAAATTCACAAATCATGTTACCTAACAAGGGACTTGTGCCTTGAATATACAAAGAATTCATCCGATAATAAAGACATAACCGAAGTAAAAAGGGGACAAAAGATATGAATAGGCATTTCTCCAAAGATATGCAAATAGTATTAACCATTAGCTGTCACAGAAATGTGAACCAAAACCACTTAACACCTACTAGGAGAGATACAATCAAAAAGGCAGAAAATACCAACTGCTGCTGGGCATGCTAGCATGCACCTGTAGCTCTAGCTTATCTGGAGGCTGAGGCAGAAGGATCACTTGGGCCCAAGGAGCTCTGGACTATACCTGCTCATCAGGTACCAACTAAGTTGCAAATCAATATGGTTACCTCCCAGGAGCAGAGGAGCAGAGGACCACCAGGTTGCTTAAGGAGAGGTAAACTGCCCCAAGCTGGAAATAAAGCATATCAGAATAACTGTGCTTGTCAGTAGTGGGACTGCACCTGTGAATAGACACTGCACTTCAGCCTGTGCATCATAGCAAAACCTGTCTCAGGAAAGAGAAAAGAAAACTAAGTGTCTGCAAGGATAGGGAGAAGAAACTAGAACCCTTGTGCATTGCTGGTGGGAATGTAAAATGGTGCAGCCATGATGGAAAATGATATAGACGAGTCCTCAAAAATTTAAACATAGAATTTACTATATAATACAATTCCACTTCTGGGCACATACCTAAAAGAATTGGAAAAAAGGAATTGAAGAAGTATTTGTACATACATGTTCACAGCAGCATTATTCACAACAGCCAAATCAAAAGCTACTTAAGTGTCTGTGGACATATGAATGGGTAAATAAAATGTGGTATATACAAACAATGGAATATTATTCAGCTTTAAAAAGAAATTCTGACATGCTACAACATGGATGAACCTTAAAGACACTATAGGTTAACTGAAATAGCCAGTCACAAAAGGACAAACACTGTTACGATTCCACGAGTTGTCAAATTCATAAAAAATAGAACAGTGGTTGCCAGTTTTCCTCCAACATATAAGGGCCTTGTACCCACAAGTAACAGAAGCTTAAAGCAACATGGGGCATGGGTACAGTTACAGGTCTGGACCAGACGCCCATCACCACCACATTCTTCTTGGTTTACTAAGTCTGGCCAAATGCTCTTATTTCAGAAATATTCATGCAGATGCCACCTGATCTTTATGTATTTTATCCCCTCAACTCAGTAACCTCAACCATTCCTAATACCCTCCTCCCTTCTACCAGGTGATCTCTGTCGCCCTCAGTAGAGTGCCACACCATCAGAGCTCACAGCAACCTCCAACTCTTGGGCTTAAGCGATTCTCTTGCCTCAGCCTCCTGCTATTTTTGTTGCAGTTGCCACTGCTGTTTTAGCTGGCCAGGGCTGAGTTCGAATCCACCACCCTCGGTATATGGGGCCAGCACCCTACCAATTGAGCCACAGGTGCCGCCCCTAAATTGTTATTTTTTGGTACAAGATTTTGCAGAACACGTGGTTTTTCAAGACTGCACATACCACAATGTAACAGCTAGGCTGACAGATTATGTTCAATCTCCATTATCATCTTTTCCCTCTCAAAATGGCTAACACCTCCAGAGATGATTGGAAAGCTTTAATGAAGTATGTGAAGTGCCAGGGACACAGAAAGAACCCAACGAATAAATGGGTGTTTTAACAAGTGCTGTTCATTTCTCTTTTGAAATGCTGATTAGATTTTTATCCACTCTTGACGATTCTTATTTTGAATCTTCAGGGGCTCCTTATGAATGTAATCTCTAGACTAACCTACAGGAAAATTATTCTCCCAACTATAAATTACCAGTTTTCTGCTCCTGATATACATATCACACTGCTTAGATTCATTTTTTAAATAAGTGAACACCCTCATTTTACTGATGTTATTACTCTTATCACATTAACAGAATTCTGCCACATTTTAAAATTATTTTGTCCTACTTTATGTTTTAAGTCAAAGACCCCTTACCCTCTTAAGATGATTTATAGCACCATATTCCTATCAGAATTAGTGCTGCTCTAAAGAAAATGTGACAGCAGAAAGATGAAAGAAACTAGTATCAGGATGGCAAAATTGTGTGGTGCTCACATAACGTACTGAAACAATGCACAAACGAACACCCTTTTAGGTAGAAATTATCTTCCTATTTAATAAATAGAAAATAACTTAATAAATATGGAACTACAATTCCAGTTCCAGTCACCTGACTCTACTATAAGTGCCAGGTTTTTAATCAACAATACAAAACTGGCTCAAGTTTTATAATTCTGGTTCTACCTTAATAGAATTTTTAAAAAGCTAAGTGCTTTCAGGCTGGACACGGTGGCTCGCGCCTATAATCCCAGTACTTTGGGAGGCCGACATGGGTGGATGGCCTGAGCTCACGAGTTCCAAACCAGCCTGAGCTAGAGCGAGACCTCATCTCTAAAAATAGCCAGGCGTTGTGGTGAGCACTTGTAGTCCCAGCTACTTGGCAGGCTCAGGCAAGTGAATCACTTGAGCCCAAGAGTTAGAGGTTACTGTGACTATAACGCCAGGGCACTCTACCAGAGGTGACAAAGTGAGACTCTTGTCTCAAAAAAAAAAAAAAAAAGGCTTGGGCGGCACCTGTGGCTCAGCAAGTAGGGCGCCGGCCCCATATGCCGAAGGTGGTGGGTTCAAATCCAGCCTCGGCCGAATTGCAAAACAGAAAAATAGCCGGGCGTTGTGGCGGGCGCCTGTAGTCCCAACTACTCAGGAGGCTGAGTGCAGAGAATCGCCTAAGCCCAGGGAGTTGGAGGTTGCTGTGAGCGGTGACGCCACAGCACTCTACCAAGGGTGATAAAATGAGACTCTGTCTCTACAAAAAAAAAGGCTCAGCACCTGTAGCTCAGGCAGCTAAGGCATCAGCCACATACACCAGAGCTGGCGGGTTCAAATCCAGCCCAGGCCTGCCAAACAACGACAACTACAACCAAAAATAGGCTGGGCATTGTGGCAGGCACCTGTAGTCCCAGCTACATGGGAAATTGAGGCAAGAGAATCACTTCAGGAGTTGGAGGTTGCTGTGAGCTGTGATGGCACAGCACTCTACCCAAGGCAATAGCTTGAGGCTCTGTCTCAAAAAAAAAGTACTTTCTATTTTAATGTTTTTTAAATATACGCAGAAATGAAATTAGAATTAAACTCCTGTGTTTATTGTTCTTATATAACCATAAAACCAAAATAAGCTTATTAACTAAATACAAATAAAACTATTAATATTAGTATCATGTGACAGATGGCATTCAGTGTATTACTGAATGTTAAAGCATGGGTTCCTTTGAGTTTGGCATAGTTATGCCATCACCATCACACGCCATGTGAGGAGACTTAGGTCTCCTACTTCTACTTGAATTATTACACCACTCTGCACACATGCTGTGCTGTGACATCATTTGCCCTTGGCACCAATACATCATTTGGTGTTAAGTGTGCCTCTGTTGTTCTCATCTCACAAATCAAATGGTACAACTGAGTACCGAGAAATTAAAAACACAAAGCTAATATAAGCAATGAAATGTGATAGTTCTTGATTATGAGGCAATCATAGAGGTAGTACAAACTACATGGTACTAATATTGAAGAATATCATAAACATAAATAGATCTGTTGGGAAATAAAAGTTAACTGTCTTGGGCAGCGCCTGTGGCTCAAAGGAGTAGGGCACCTGCCCCATATGCTGGAGGTGGCGGGTTCATATCCAGCCCTGGGCAAAAACTACAAAAAAAAAAAGTTAATTGTCTTTGTTAAAATATTTGCTTCAATTGGGTTATTTTTAAAGTCATTTATATTGTACTTCTTTCTGAATTCAAAGAAAATCTGTAGCAAAATGCAAAGAAAAACTATTTAGAGAAAAAATTCTGTAGTAATAGAACGTCTTCATAGAATTGTTACAACTAAAATACACAGATAAAGTCTAAAGAAAAAAATAAATAAATAAATAGATCTGTTAAAACACTTGTTAAAACAAAACTTGAACACAAAAAAGCCACCAAAGAAGATACTTAGAAGACTAGAAACTTGCAAGGAAAGAGGAAGTCAAAGAATATTAGTAACTGGAAATTAACTGCTCCAAATGTAGGAAATTCAACATCTAATTTCTTCTATTAAGCTGGTGAAGTCCATTGCTATCAGCAGAAAGGTCTTTTATTTTTTCTCCTACCAAGTCAAAAACCTGTTCCCTTTATCACTGATTATCTACTGGTTATAATTCCGCCCCCGCAACAAAAATTTAGAATCCACCATCCACTACATTTTTTTGTTTTTGAGACAGAGTCTCACTTGGTCACCCTTGGTACAGTGCCGTGGCGTCTTAGCTCCCAACAACCTCAAACTCTTGGGTTCAAGTGATCCACTTGCTTCAGCCTCCCAAGTACCTGGGACTACAGGCGCCTGACACAATGCCTGGCTATTTTTTTCTCCCTTTGGCTCAGGTTGGTCTCCAACCTGTGAGCTCAGGCAATCCACCTGCCTCAGCCTTCCAAGTGCTGGGATTACAGGCGTGAGTCACCGTGCCTGGCCTCATCCACTACCTTTTAAGTCTTCAAAATACTGAGATTTATTTATGGTGTTCATACTCCCTGCCATCTCTTTTCAAGAGAAAAATACATTTTTGCTTAAATATCTCTTTATTAAATCCTTACAAAGGGTGTGAGGTCCCAATAAATTACAGTCCCCAAACTAATCAGCCAGTAAGTGACCAATGTTGACTTAAATTAGACTCAAGTCACATATAAATGTCACAGAAGGTATACCTACTTATCAGTCTATTCTTTGCTGAGATGACAGGTTAGGATAAACAACTCAAAGTTACCTGTTAATACCTTTCAATCTTTGTCAAAATCATCTAACATTTTTAGACGTTACTACTAATCCAATCATGAAATGCTGATCCAACAATAACAACAAAGACCTCATTTCATTTATTCAATTTTTTTGAAACAGAGTGTCACTTTGTCACCCTCGGTAGAGGGTTGTGGCTCCTAGGTCATAGCAACTTCAAACTCTCGGGCTCAAGTGATTCTCTTGCCTCAGTTTCCTGAGTAGCTGGGACTACAGGAATTCGCCACAACACCTGGCTATTTTTAGAAATGGGGGTCTCATTCTGGTTAAAGGGCCCTTCTAGCCACGTTTTATGAAAAAGCAAATAGGGCGGCACCCATAGCTCAGTGGGTAGGGCACCAGCCACATACACCAGGGCTGACAGGTTCCGAACCCGGCCCTGTGCCTGCTAAACAATGACAACTGCAACCAAAAAATAGCTAGCTGGGCGTTGTGGCGGACACCTGTAGTCCCAGCTAATTGGGAGGCTGAGGCAAGAGATTCGCTTGAGCCCAAGAGTTTGAGGTTGCCACGAGCTGTGATGCTACAGCACTATACCGAGGGCGACATACTGAGACTCTTGTCTCAAAAAAAAAAAAAAATTATCTAAGAAATAAATTAAGAACCTATAATTTACAATAGAGAATCACAATGTGAGCACCAAGGAAAAAACATCTAAAGTAGATTGGGATCTACTGAAGTATTTAAGACGAAATGCTATCTAGAATATGCTTCAAAATGAAAAGGACAGGTAAAAAGGATTACTCACGAATTGAAGCTGTTTGACAGGCATGTGAAGATTACCTACATCAGTTATGTTTGATTTTTCCTTGGAAAAGGGGTAAAGTAAATTAGATGAGGGTAGGGAGTACCTGTTAAAGGCTTTTCAGGAGAGGTAACATTTGAGCTGCTTAAAGAACAAGTAGTAGGCAAATTAAGTTTGTGTGAGAATGGGGACAAAAAAGGACATAAAGAACAGTATGGAATAGCCTAATACAGTCAATGGAACAATAGTTACAAATAGCTGTACCTAAAGATCTGCACCAATCATCTCCGTTACCACTGACTGGCATAAATAACCTGGTTTCTCCTACCTCTGCCCCTACGTGTTAAATTTTAACAAAGAAAATCTGGCCTACACAGAAGGTTCACTGATAAAACATATGCAATCATTTTAAAACAAATAATATATTCCTAAGGATATTCAAGGGCATCTCTATTTTTGCCCATTCCTTAAAATGTTTACACGGATAAAATCTGGCTAGAGGCTGCCCGGGGAGGGGGGGGAAATCTATGACAGATAATTTGTCTTGGTGACATTATTCAGTACCCACTCTGTGCCAAGCCCTGAAGAGACAAACACAGTAAACAAAACTCAGTTTCTGCCCTTAAGGAATTTACAAACCTAGGGATCCCCCAAAAGAATAAGATAGCAAGTACATTCTTTAAGGTGCATTTCACATGTATGAATTCCACACAAAAAAGAATGATAGTTTAGACATTTACTAGGAAGCAGGAAAGAGTTCTGCAGAGTGCAACAGATAACAGAATTTTTACAGACCCATTTTAGTTTGAACTACTGAATCTGTCAGTAACAAAGACCTTCTCAAACATAACCTAAAGTTAAACATTCATGATTTAAAAAAAAAACTGAATGCTTAACTCTCTTGTCACTAAATCAGTTTAGTTTTTTTCTTTTTAAGTCTCTTGTTTGAGAGAATTCACTCAACTAGAGATGCTGAGCTACAAAGGACCTGAGCTGCCTATTTGCCAAGCTTCAAATTTTATAGGCAAGGGTTAAATAGAAAAATGACAAGAATATGAAAATATTCAAAACATCTTAAGATACAGGCAAATACAAATTTAAGCCATCCTTAGATATTCTTAAACCACCACCAGAATGGCTAAAATTAAAATAACTGACAATGCTGTCAATAAAGAGTGACACAACCTACATTATACCAGTGGGAGTTTAAACTGGTACAACTCAGGAAATCTTTTTGGCACTATCTACTAAAGCTAGTAAGCACACATAAACACTATAAACTAGCAATTTCACTCCTGGGTATGTAAGAAAAAAAACACAAAAATACATTACACTAATATTCATGGTGACACTCTATATTGATGAAAACACTGTAAATCTGAATGCCCACCAACAGTAGAATGAATAAATCAATTGTAAATTTCACACAATGAAATATTACACAGTAATAAAGAAATTAGTGAGATCATGTAGTGGGCAAAAGCAGCTAGGCACAAGAGTACATAGTGTATTATACCATTTATATAAAATTCAAAACCAGACACAACTAAATTCATTGAAAGACAGTGGTCAGAGTATTTGTGTGAGGTGCTAGAAATATTCTATTTCTTGGGTGGTGATTATACAGATGTATACATTTGTGAAAATTTATTGAGCTATACGCCAAAGATTTGTGCATTTCATTGCATGCAAGTTATATACCTTAGTTAAAGGAAAATTTAATGACAGGCCACTCAAAAGATGTTAAAACTTCTCTTGGTAGTCTAAAACACTGGTTCTCATCAAAGTGTGGTCCAGAGATCCCTGAAGTCCCTGAGACCCTTTCAAGAGGTCAAAAGCTGGGAGCAGGCTCGGCGCCTGTGGCTCAAGCAGCTAAGGTGGCAGCCACGTACACCTGAGCTGGCGGGTTCGAATCCAGCCCGGGCCCGCCAAACAACAATGACAGCTACAACCAAAAAATAGCCAGGCGTTGGGGCAGGCGCCTGTAGTCCCAGCTACTTGGGAGGCGGAGGCAGGAGACTCGCTTGAACCCAGGAATTAGAGGTTGCTGTGAGCTGTGATGCCACTGCACTCTATTCAGAGTGACAGCTTGAGGCTCTGTCTCAGAAAAAGAAAAAAAATAAAATAAAAATAGTCATGAGCAGTGGCAAGGCTGGTCCAGCTACTCTGGAGGATGGCTTGAGGCCAGGAGTTAGAATCAGCTTGGATGAATAAGTGAGACCCTCAACTAAAAAAAGAAGAAAAAAAAAAGTCAAAGAGATCAAAATTATTTTCATAATAATGAGTTGTTGTTTGCCACCTTCACTGTCATTATCTCGGGTATACACTGGAGTACTTCCAGAGGCTATATACTGTATCATAAAAGACTGAAAGCAGGAGAGAAAATCCAACAATTTTACAAAAATATTTACACTGACATGCAACAGGTTTTGTTAACTTTTTTTTTTTTTTTTTTGAGACAGAATCTCATTATGTCGCCCTGGGTAGAGTGTCCCGTGGTGTCACAGCTCACGGCAACCTCAAACTCTTGAGCTTAAGCGATTCGCCTGCCCCAGCCTTCCAAGTAGCTGGGACTACAGGTACCCACCACAATGCCCAGCTTTTTTTTTTTTTGGTTGCAGTTGTCATTGTTTAGCTGGCCCTGGTGGCGAGGTTCGAACCCACCACCCTCGGTGTATGTGGCTGGCACTGTAACCATTGTGCTACGGGGACCAAGTCAGGTTTTGTTACTTTTAAATGCATATTCTTTAAATGTCTCAGTTTTAATTTCTAACACATTTTAATTTCTTTTTCTTATTGTTTGGTATTCATTGAGGGTACAAAGAATTAGGTTATAGTGATTGCATTTGTTAGATAAAGTTCCTCTTGTAATCGTGTCCCACCCCCAAGAGGTGTGCTATACACCATGACCCCCCCATACTCCCCCTTCCCCTTTCCCCACTTGCTCATTCCCCTACTCCCACATTGTATTGGCTTATCTACTGCCTTCATATTAGAATACATTACATCAGATTCTTGCTTCTCCATTCGTATGATGTTTTACTAAGAATGTCTTCCCATTTTAATTTCTAATACATTGAATGTTGATGGATGTAACCCCACACATAAACAAAAGCTCTATGGGGTCTTCAATAATTTAAGAGTATAAAAGGGCTGGGTGCGGTGGCTCACGCCTATACTCCTAGCACTCTAAAGGCCGAGGTGGGTGGATTGCTTGAGCTCAGGAGTTGAAGACCAGCCTGAGCAAGAGGGAGACCCTGTCTCTAAAAAATAGCCTGGCATTGTGGCAGGCACCTGTAGTCCCAGGTACTGAGGAGGGTGAGGCAAGTGAATCCCTTGAGCCCAGGAGTTTGAGGTTGCTGTGAGCTATGACACCTCGGCTCTCTACCCAAGGTAACAAAGTGAAACTGTGTCTCAAAAAAAAAGGGGGGGGAGGTGGCGCCTGTGGCTCAAAGGAGTAGGGCACTGGCCCATACGCCGGAGGTGGCGGGTTCAAACCCAGCTCGGCCAAAAACTGAAAAAAAAAAAAAAAAGAAAGAAAAAAAATATAAGAGAGTCCCAAAACCAAGAATGACTGGCCTAAGAAACACAACAAAAACAAGCTGCTTTTCTAGTTCTCTTACAGTAATGAGAAATGAGGTATCAACATTTTCTGTGAAACCATCTGTGCCAGACAAAAATCACTGCTACTATATTTATCTGTGTACGTTCATCTTCAATTCAGAAAAATAATTTCCCCCTAAATACAGTATTATTTTCCCAAGCAGTCTGCAGCACTTCTTAGCAGCAGTTATGTTCTTAAAGCATAAAAAAGACACCAGATAAAAACTTAACCAAACTTTAAGCTGCTCCTCCAACAAAGAAATTATACCCTTGGCTACCAAGTCTACAGTCCCTAAATTCACACTATAAGCTATTTGCCATGTGCAATTAACCCAAAAAATTCACACACACAGAGACAAGGGGGTGGGAGGAAGATGCTCAAGTTGTGTTATTCTTCCATTTACTTTTCATTCAACAACGCATTAATCATTAACCCTTTTTATCCTTTTCTATTTTTTTTTTTTTTTTTGAGACAGAGCCTCAAGCTGTCACCCTGGATAGAATGCTGTGGCATCACAGCTCACAGCAACCTCCAATTCCTGGGCTCAAGCGAAGTCTCTTGCCTCCACCTCCCAAGTAACTGGGACTACAGGCACCCGCCACAACACCTGGCCATTTTTTGGTTGCAGCCGTCATTGTTGTTTGGCGGCCCGGGCTGGACCCACCAGCTCAGGTGTACATGGCTGGCGCCTTATTCTGTTGAGCCACAGGCGCTGAGCCCCTTTTCTATTTTCTGTTTTTTGAATTTTTATTTCTAGACTTGTTTTTTCCCACATCTCTAGAGATAAACATAAAATTTAAGAACTTTAAAAAAAAGACAGAGGCTCAGCACCTGTGGCTCAACCGGCTAAGGCGCCAGCCACGTACACCTGAGCTGGTGGTTCGAATCCAGCCCAGGCCCGCCAAACAACAATGACGGCTACAACCAAAAAAAAAAAAAAAAAATGGCCGGGCGTTGTGGTGGGTGCCTGTAGTCCCAGCTACTTGGGAGGCGGAGGCAGGAGACTAGCTCGAGCCCACGAATTGGAGGTTGCTGTGAGCTGTGATGCCACAGCACTCTATGCAGGGTGACAGCTTGAGGCTCTGTCTCAAAAAAATAAATAAATAAATAAAAATAAAAAAAAGATAGATTACTTCATCTCTAGTCCAACACCTTGATTTTACAAACAAGAGTCATGCAGAGCCAAAGGTTAGCTAAATTATTTAACACAGAGAATGGAATAACTGAAACTAAACTATAGCCTTTCTGCCTCCAAGTCTAATATACTTCCACTGACAAGCCCATTCTCACTTAAAATATGAACAGTTTTATTTTTTAAGACAGGGTTTTTACTGTTTGCCCAGGGCAGAGTGCCATGGCATCATAGCTCACAGCAACCTCAAACTCCTGGGCTCAAGTTATCCTCTTACCTCAGCCTCCCCGTAGCCAGGACTACAGATGCCCCGATGATGCCTGGCTCATTTTTCTATTTCTAGTAGAGACAGGCATGCTATTGCTCAGCTGGTCTCCACCTCTTGAACTCAAGAGATCCACCCAACTCAGCCTCCTAGCCAAAGTATGAACAGTTTTAAAACAAATCAAACTACCTCTAAAATAGGAAGCAATGAAATTATAACTGTTTAAGCAGTAATAACATTCACCTATTTTTGTGTATCAAGCCATTTTTTTGTTTGTTTGTTTTTTGCAGTTTTGTCCTGGGGCTGGGCTGGAACCCACCACCTCCGGTATATGGGGCCAGCACCTTATTCCTTGAGCCACAGGTGCCGCCCTGTATCAAGCCATTTTAAAAGTTGTAAAACAACACCTACACAAACCAAGGAGAGCTCTCTCAGTATGCCAGATTCTAGCCCCTACAATCTTGGGAGGAGGGGGATGCAGTGAGAAACACATGTGCTTTGATAATCCACCCCACCATTTAAGTAAAGTACAGTTGTTCTATAACGCAGATTCCTTTCTCTTGATGACCTTTCAACTGATCTCAACAGGCAGCAGTTCTCAGTGAGGAGAAGGAATTGGGGGTAGAAGAAAGAAGAGGTGCTTTGCCTTTTAGCTCTGTATTCCATTCTGTGACAGAAAAGCAAGTCAAATTAGTAGCACTTCCTCATACAATAGAGGTCCCATGGATAACATTCCTTTATTCCATTCCCTAAATCATTTCTTATCATCTTTCAGCACAACTGTTAAAATACTGTCTCAATTGTCCTATTACCCTACTCTCCTCCAACACATCCAACATACCATCAGAATTATCTTCCCAAACCAAACAAATCTAATGTCTCCTTTCACTTAAACTAGAAGGCCCATCTCATTATCCTAAAAACAAAACTTAAGTGCCTTAATATGGCATTCAAAGTCACCCTGAGGCTAAAAAGGTAGTTTGAAACCACATCTCCCATAAGCCCTTCCCCTCCCAATATCTCCAGTATTCCTTCCATTCTACTCGTTTTTCCTTTAAAAGCATTGCACTCTTGGTTCGGCACCTGTGGCTCAACGGGCTAAGGCGCCAGCCATGTACACCTGAGCTGGCAGGTTCGAATCCAGCCCGGGCCCGCCAAACAACAATGACGGCTGCAATCAAATAAACGGCCGGACGTTGTGGCGGGCGCCTGTAGTCCCAGCTACTTGGGAGGTGGAGGCAGGAGACTCGCTTGAGCCCAGGAATTGGAGGTTGCTGTGAGCTGTGATGCCACAGCACTCTACCCAGGGCGACAGCTTGAGCCTCTGTCTCAAAAAAAAAAAGCATTGCACTCTCATAATCCCATTACTCCATTTCAAGTAATAATTCTTAATTTTTTGCCCAGGACACATTCGGCAATGTCTAAAGACATTTTTAAGTTTGTGACAAGAAGAGGTGTATTACTGTTATCTTGTGGGTACAGACCAGGAATGACTAGGTCAGCAGTCCACAACAAAGAGCTTGTGAAAGTGGTACCTACCTGTAATCCCTGCTATTTGGAAGGCTGAGGTGGGGAGGATTGCTTGAGCCAAAGAGTTCAAGACCAGCCCGGGAAATAATAATGAGATTCCCATTTCAATAATTAAAAAAAGGGCCAAGCTCAGTGGCTCGCACCTGTTATCCTAGCAATCCCCAGAGTGCTGAGCTCGGGTGTTTGAAACCAGCTGAGCAAGAACAAGGCCCCATCTCTACTAAAAATAGAAAAACTAGCTGAGCGATGTGGCAGGCACCTATAGTATCAGCTACTCAGGAGGCTGAGACAAGAGGGGAGGCTGAGAAAAGAGGATTGCCTGAGCCCAAGAGATTAAGGTGAGCTATGATGATGCCACAGCACTCTACTCAGAGTAACAGAGTGAGACTCTGTTTCAAAAGGAAAAAAAGAATTACCTGGCTCATACTGTCAACAGTATTGAGGTTAAGAAACCCAGAACTTCCTGCTCTAATAGGACCATCAAAATAGTACAATTTTGAACACTAGCAAACCTCAACCAAACCCAAATTGAATGATTTCATCTTTTTTTTTTTTTTTTTTTTTGAGACAGAGTCTCACCATGTTGTCCTCGGTAGAGTGCTGTAGTGTCACAGCTCACAGCAACCTCAAACTCCTGGGCTTAAGCGACTCTCTTGCCCCAGCTTCCCAAGCAGCCAGCACTACAGGTGCCCACAATGCCCAGTTATTTTTAGAGACGAGGTCTCCCTCTGGCTCAGGCTGGTCTGAACTTGTGAGCTCAAGCAAACCACGTGCCTTGGCCTCCCTTAGAGTGCTAGGATTACAGGCGTGAGCCACCTCGTCTAGCCATATTTTATCTCTTCTACCATTACCTATTTCACATCTTTATTTGATAGAGCTTTTACGGCACAGTGTAATTATCTGTCTTGACTGTAAGACCTTAGCACCTTGAAAGTAGAGGTTAATCATCTTTTTTTTTTTTTTTTTTTTTTTGAGACAGAGCCTCAAGCTGTCACCCTGGATAGAGTGCCGTGGCATCACAGCTCACAGGAACCTCCAATTCCTGGGCTCAAGCGAGTCTCTTGCCTCCACCTCCCAAGTAGCTGGGACTACAGGCGCCCGCCACAACGCCCGGCCATTTTTTGGTTGCAGCCGTCATTGTTGTTTGGTGGGCCGGGCTGGATTCGAACCCGCCAGCTCAGGTGTACATGGCTGGCGCCTTAACCCACTGAGCCTCAGATGCCGAGCCAGAGGTTAATCATCTTTATATACCCCTGGTGCCTCAAATGGTAGAGGTTGAGCATCCCCAAACACCCCAATATCTAAAAACTTTCAAGGGCTGACATGATGCTCTGAAGAAATGCTCAATTGAGCATTTTAGATTTCAGATTAGGGACACTTAACCAGTAAGTATTCCAAATATTTCACAAGTTAAAATACATCCCAAACCTCAAATACTTCTGCTTCCAATTATTCCAGACAACAGATACTCAAGCTGTATGAAATAAATAAATTTAATCCAATCATCATAGTAAGATAGCAATCACCCAATCGTTTTATGCTTTCATCAACTTTCCCTGGTTGGTAGTTATGGCTGTAATCCTTGGTTGAAATTAGAGTTCTTGACTATCCAAGACTCTCTTTCTCAATCAATCAGACTGAGAGAAGTTCTCACAACCAAGAAAGGACCACATGTAGAAACCATCAAGAGAGCCTCAGGAAACTTTCCAGAGCCACCTTCACAAAGGCTGTTTCTAGAGAAACAAAAGGTAGCAGAGAGCATTAAGGCAGGCCCAAACAGAAGAACAGGAAAAATACTACCCAAGTTCAGAAAAAGTAAAGACCACTTCCAACTGGAGAGAATCAGAAAATATTTCATTAAGATGACATGTGAGCTAGGCACTGTAGGCTAGATAAAAAATGGAGATGTGCTCTGAAGTCACATCACTGGAATAGGAAAGGCTTAAGCACTCATGTCAACTAAGGATAATTTGATTAGGTTAGAGAGTAAGAAATAACCTTGCAGAAGTAGACTGGAAAATGTCAAAATGACCTCGTTCTAGCAGAACTGGGATGGTAAGAGTTTTGAGCAGTATTGGGGGAGAGCAGGAAGAAAAGGATGAACACTTGAGGAACGTGACTCTTATGGCTCTGTAGCTAAATGGAAGCCAAAGAATCTTCCCATGATCCTTTCACTGACAAGATTCCCCTTCCCATGATGCACTGAGGATAATTAAAGTAATCCTCTGTTGACATTTATATAGGTCAGATGAGGACATGCACTGACGTCAGACAAAAAATACACCTGTAGGCACTACATTAAGTTCCTCCTCTAACCTTAGGTTTGGCCCCACAATCCCTCTTGCTCCACCTCAACAAGCTCCCAGTCAGTAACATATATTTACAAAAAACACAATAAACAGACACACACGCACGCACACGCTGATTAAATGAGATATTTCATGAATACTAATTTTCATGTGTCTGGACAAATGCTAGATATAGCCAGTATCATCCTTTCATACATAATGCATTCCTAAAAATGTGACTAAACTAGAACATTTCATAAAATACTTCAAGCAGGGTGGTGCCTGTGGCTCAAAGGAGTAGGGCGCCGGCCCCATATACTGGAGGTGGCAGGTTCAAACCCAGTCCCAGCCAAAAACTGCAAAAAAAAAAAAAAAAAAACAAACTTCAAGCAAAAGAGTCACGTGTTTTTAGGGGGCTTTTCCCCACTCCCTAGTGGGGAAAGTACAGAAAGATATTATAAAATTCCTAATTATGTTCACTTTTCAAATATAAGCTTTATTACACATTTGTTGTACTTAATTTCCTATTTCATTTACCACTGAACGAAGTCAACGGACACAACCAATAAGCACAACCTAACCCAGTAAAGTTTAAGATCCATATCCCTAATCAGTTCCCACTGTCTCAAGGGTATTAGAATCTCGAAATGATGAACTTTTACTGTCTTCTTTTCTACTCTTTTTTTTTTTTTTTTTTTTTGTGATAGAGCCTCACCTGTTGCCCTGGGTAGAGAGCCATGGCATCACAGCTCACAGCAACCTCCAACTCCTGGGCTTAAGCGATTCTCTTGCCTCAGCCTCCCAAGTAACTGGGACTACAGGCACCTGCCACAACGCCCAGCTATTTTTTGGTTGTAGTTGTCATTGTTGTTTGGCAGGCCTGGGCTGGATTTGAACCCGCCAGCTCTGGTGTATGTGCCTGGCGCCTTAACTGCTTGAGCTACAGGCGCCGAGCCTTTTCTACTCATTTTATAAAAGGGTAAAATACATCTGAGCCTGCACGTAAACACACAAGCAAAGCTGTTCTCAGACTAGCAGGACCACCCTGCAATTAAAAAAAAATTTCCATCAGCCAATGCACAGAAATCTGAACTTCAGGTAGGCAGGTTCAGGATTGTTTACATATAGTGTACAGGCTCCATGTGGTGGCTCACGCCTGTAATCCTAGCACTTTGGGAGGCCGAGGCAGGTGGATTGCTTGAGCTCATGAGTTCAAGACAGCCTGAGGAAGAGCAAGACCCTGCACTACTAAAAGTAGAAAAAAAACAACTAGCCAGACATTGTGGTGGGCACGTGTAGTCCCACCTACCTGGGAAGCTGAAGCAAGAGGATCTCTTGAGCCCACAGACTGAGGTTGCTGTGAACTATGATAATGCCATGGCACTCTACCCAGGATGACAGAATGTTTGTTCTCTTGAGAACAAACAAACATATAGTATATGAAATGTGGCTGTTGGCAGTGGCTCAGTACTTCCAGCACTTTGGGAGGCTGAGGAGGAAGGATCACTTGAGATCAGGAGTTTGAGACCAGTCTGGGCAACAGTGCAAGACCCAATCTCCACAAAAATTTTAAAAATTAGCTAGGCATACTGACACACACCCGTAGTCCCAGCTACTCCAGAAGCTGAAGCAGAAGGATCTCTTGAACCTTGGGGTTTCAGGCTGCAGTGAGCTATGATAATGTCACTGCATTGTACCAGGGGCAATAAAAAGAAACCTTGTCTTCATCAAAAAAAAAAAAAAACCACACACAAAAAGGAGGGGGGAACCAATGCCATACCGTAATTCTGAGAAGGTATTCAATGGTAATGAATAAATTTGAGATACATGTTATTGCATGTATATGTACATATCGTGTATATATAACATGGGAGGGATCCCAGTCTTTTTTATTTTGAGACAGTCTCAAGCTGTTGCCCTGGGTAGAGTACCATGGTGTCATAGCTCACAGCAACCTCAAACACTTGGGCTCAACCGATTCTCCTGCCCCGTCCTCCCAAGTAGCTGATACTACAGGTGCCTGCCACAAAGCCTGGCTATTTTTGTTGTTGTTGTTGCAGTTGTTGTTTTAGCTGGCCCAGGCCAGGTTCAAACCTGCCAGCCTCAGTATATGTGGCTGGCACCCTACACATTGAGCTACGGGCACCACTTTTTTTTTTTTTTTTTTATACAGAGTCTTTATATGTTGCCCTTGGTTGGGTGCCATGGCGTCGCAGCTCCCAGCAACCTCAAACTCTTGGGCTTAAGTGATTTTCTTGCCTCAGTCTCTCAAGTCTCTCTCGCCAATTTTTTTGTTGCAGTTGTCATTGTTGTTTAGCAGGCCCAGGGCGGGGTTCGAATCTGCCAGCCCCTATGTATGTGGCCCTAACCCTAACCACTGAGCATGGGCACCAAATGGAAAGTCATTTTTTACCTATTAATCTAGTGTTTGAACTTTTCACAAGTTTGTGTTTGAGTATGGAATTTTTAGAAGTGTGACTGACAAAACTCAAGCAAGTATATTTCGGCCTAATAGTAGAACACAAAATACAAAGGGTCTCAGATCTCCCCTTTCTCTAAAATGAATTGCAAAATATCCCTAGTTACGCATCAGATTCACCTATTGATTTTCTTTCAATACCCAGTTCCTGCCCCAAATCTACTCAATTACAACCTCTAGAAAGTAAGATGCAGGCAAATATATTTTTAATAATAAGCTCCATAGACGATTCTGATACACAGATGAGGTAGAAAATAACTGTTAGGCAGTCATCGAGAATAAAAGTAGAAACCCATTTACTGCTAATTTATGTACATGTGTATGTATGTTGAAGCCCACAGGACTTAGCACAGGTATATCTGAAGAATTAATTTTGGTAAAATGCCTCACTCTAAAAACATGCTTCTTCATAGCTTATTCCTTAAAAGTTTATTACAAGGGTCATCACCAATTCATTTTATTTTTTAAAGAGTCAAGAGTCTCCCTATGTTGCCCAAATAGGCTGGTTTTGAACTCCTGGGCTTAAGCAAACCTCCCTCCTCAGCCTCCTGAGTAGATAAACTTCAGGCACACCCAGTTAATGGTCATCACTTCATAACTCACAGTAATAATTGAATGATAAACTCAAGCTCCAATATACATAAAAGTCAGAAATTCCATGAAGTTTTTTCCTTTATAATAATTACATAAACTTTAATGATCAATGAAATCCCATTTTCCATGATATAATTTAGCTAAAATATCTTTAAGAAATCTTGTGCCTCAAGGCTCACTGATTCTACTACAATATATTTAGTGCAGGGTTCCCTGCCACCCCATATAGAACTTAGCCCACTGGACGAAGGGGATTAAGAGACACCACCAAATAAACCATCCACAAAACAATTATCAAGCAATGCTAAAAAAATGCAAAATGCAAAACCTTTAGCACTGGAAACTTTTTTTGAAAATTAAACTTATTTTAACCTAAGTCAGGCCAGGAGTAGCGGCTCACATCTGTAATTGTAACATTATGGGAGGCTGAGGAAGGAGGATCCATCGAGTTTGAGACCAGTCTGAACAAAATAAAGACCCCCCCCCCAATTCTCTACTAAAAATAAATTAGCTGAGAGCTGTGGCAGGCACCTGTATTCCCCACTATACAAGAGACTGAGGCAGGAGGGATCCCTTGAGCCCAAGAGTTTAAGGTTGAGGTGAGCTAGGCTGAAGCCACTGCGCTCTAGCCTGGACAACAGAAGGAGACCCGGGGGGAGGGGATCCTAAGGCAAATACTGAATTCTCAAATTGAGATAGAATTTCTTGTTACGAAATGTTCACTTAAAGGATGACAAATTACTGGGAGACAAATGCCTGGCTTTTACATCTTTTAGGAATGTTAAGTTGCTTACCATTATTTTAGTCATGTCATAAACCTATCAACCTTAACATGCTGGGAGACATATGGAAGGGGAGGAATCGATTTGCTACAAAGCTTCAATAGCTCCCTTAAACAAGATAGTTCTCAAATTGCAGACTATTATGACACTTAAAAACTATAGTAAACCTAAAGCTAATCTGGTTCAAGAAACAAACCAAAGTTTTAAATGTTTTTAAAAAATAGTATCAGTGTCCTTTCATTAACACAGCACAGTAGCTGAAATTGAGCCTGACAGACCTCAGTCCCTCATCTGTACAATGGAAATAATAGTCTACATGAGGTAGTAAATAGAGAATGCTTAACAGTGCTGACATATAATGTTCAACAAATGATAACTATGCTAATTAAAAACAGTTGAGAAAAAAATCCATTTTCTTATTTACCCACTTTTAAGTTATAATAATATGCTAAAATAACCCAATGTTTTTGAACACTGCACGCGAGAATCAGCTGCAAAGCTTTGAAAATATACCTTTGTACAGGCCCCACGTATCATTCCAATTAATCTTTCAGGATGGGATCCAGAGACCAGTACTTTTTTTTTTTTTAAACTCCCCCAAGTGATTCTAATGTGCAATCAGGGCTGGGGTTCAATGCATTAATTCTTTCCCAAATACGTTTGATTCTCTGTTAAAATATAAGAACTTAAGCAATAAATATGACTTTCAAAGATACAACTCCTAAAAAACCAAATAGAAACCAAAATCCTGTTTCTCTATTTTGGGGAAATAAAACTTCAAGATTCAGAAAACATACAGACAGGAAATATAATGCAGGTTATCATAAAATGATTATATTCTTTTAGAATTAAAAACCAACTCAATCCCAAGATAAGACTCACCCCACAGTCTACTGCCCGAAAGTCTTACAAAAGGATTAATACTTTAATGAGCACTCCGATTATATGTCAAATAACTTTCTTTAATCTGTTTTCAACAAGATTTGCTTCATAAATTCTGAAAGTAAAAAGACATTAAAAAATCAAAAAATAAGCTAAAAGCATGCTTGTGTATGTCCAACTAATCAAGAACTGGATGACTGGCAAATTCAAACATCCACTTTCAAAATGATAAGCAGGATTATTAATGCTATGTCGAACAAAAATTATCTCTGAGGAGATATTCAAGAAATCTCTGATCTTAAAATACCAGAAAATGTATTTCGAAATTCTGCAAGAAAAAAGATCCAAAGTAAATCCTACTTGAGCATTCCACAGATAAAACAAGAACTATGGAACACCAAGAGATTTCAATAATTTGGTGAAAGGTAAGATCTACCCTTCAAAGTTACTTTCTGAGTTAAACTACCTTTCTTACCTGTACTGCTCCTGCTGTTATTTCCTCCATAAATTTTCTCAGAAACTACCAAGGTCAGCAAACAAAAGAAACAGCTCCAGACATTAAGAATCACAACAGTTAAATGTTCATGCAAAAAATATTAGGGACAGAGAAAAATCTATATAGTTCAAAAGTCTTATTTTTAAATTAGAGAAATCAAACCAATTATAAACATAAATACTTTGGGCTGTCACTCTTTCCAAACACGGAAACAATAAAGTTTAAAAGGTTAAAGTTACAAGTATGACAAAGTATGTGAGTTTAAAACTTGAGAAAAATGCTGACAACTTTTTTGTATATTTAATACATAAACCTTTAAGAATTTGGAAAGCATTCGCTGAAACCAAAATGGCAGCCCAGTGAATCGGTAGAACAGTAAGATCTAAAGGAGAGTTTGTAGTCTCTATTTTTAAGTTCAAGTGTACTGAGAAAGCCAAGCTAGTCATGATTAAGGAGTCCTTATCTCAATGGTAGACAATGAACTCCGGGAGGATTAAGTACCTGCTGGGAAGTTTCCCAGTCAACGCACCCCAAATTAGTCTTCCTCAAAAGTCAAAGTACACAAACGTTAGGTAGAGTTAAGGGACTTATGGGTTTCCAGCTAAAGAATGCTAAAAATATTTCTCTCCTCCTCAAATAAAGCATGAATATTTAACCTACACCTACAACTCGTCCATTTAAATTCAAAGACAACCTGAAGCAATTGTACACACCTGTAAACTGCACCGTGCAAAATTCAATTAACGTTATAACTATGGAACTTTCAAAACAGTAACATGCTTAATTTCAGCAGGTTCTCCTGGAAATGTTAAAAATTTCCATGTTAAGTTCCACTCGCTACAGCAACCCCTACAAATAACAAAAAAATACACGCTCGCTCCCTCACTCTTTAACTTAATATTTTCACAATGAATGAAAAATTAGCCATTTATCAAACCTGAAGCCTCCCATCACCAGAATCTGAAGACACTGCCACTAAAACTCGCACACGCTAATATTTTTTGCAGAAACAGTTAAAAATAGAAAGGCAGTAGGTCCAAGCTAGCTTAGAAGCGATTTCTGCATTCAAAACATCTTGTCGCGGCTTTGGCACTCGGCAAATTAAGGGGGGCGAAGGAGGTGTGCGAGGTCGATAACCCGGCTCAGACTCCAGCTCACAGCCGAGGAGAAACTGCGGGTTATCGCGGAGGATGGGCGGGGGGGGCGGCGGACAAGTCGTCAGGCCTGATAGCCGGGCGCAGCAGAGGCCTAGCTCTACAGCTCCAAATCACTCCACCTCAGTAATGGCGTTTGGTGTCAAGTAGAACCAACCAGACTGAGGAAAGCGGCCGCGAGCCCGCGGAGTGCGGGGCTTCGGGGGCCTGGGGCGCCTAGCCCCCAGCGCCGAACCGGCCCCCGACAGCGGCTGGGGGCGCCGCACGCCGCGCCCGGAGACTCCATCCTCCCACTCGGCCCCAGACAGGACGGAAAGGGGGAGGAGGGGGAGGGACGGAGCCGTCAGCCATTTTCCCTTACAGTCCAAAACACACAGACACGCTCCCGGACGCCGGCTCCGCGCGGAACAGAGCCTCGCGCGCCCTCCCGGTCCACAGCGGAGGATGGGGCGCTGGGAGGCCCCGGGCCCGACCAGCGTCCAACGAGAGAGTCACCACACACACACACACCCCTCGCCCTCCTCCCCTCACCCACATCCAGCTGTTGGCCCTGGAAAGGCGCGTCGCCCCGGCGCAACTGGCTACTCACCGCACCACACAGGCGTCTTCCGCAGAACCAGGGCACGCGGAGGCGGGAGCCAGCAGAAGACAGCAAGGCTTAGTTCTGGGACAAGGCCTACCCCGGGTGCATCCCAGGCCCGGGGGTAACGGGCGACAAAGTGTTATCGAGAGGCTGTGGTGGCTGGGCTCAGGGCTAAGGGCCTGAAAACGAGGGTGCTACACACGGGCGATGGAATTGCCTCTTCACTGCGCCCGCCTCCTCCTCCTCCTTGACCGGCTGCGGCCCTCTTCCCCCTTTTCCCCTCGGGCTGGAGCTCTTGCCGAGCTCAGACGGGCTCCAGGCGGTGCGTTTCTCCTGCGTCACCTTCTCCTGTTCCTCCTCTTGAAGCGGCAGCTTCACCTTCCCCTAGTCGCTGCCTCAGTCCCCGTTCCGGGCCTGGTCGCTTTGCAGCAACTCGTTCCTCGCTCCCGGCGCCGAACCCAGCACCGGGCGCTAAAGCGGCCGCCTCTTGGGAGAGAGGCGGCAGCAGCGGACTCCCGCGAGGCCCGAGAAGTGTGCAAGGCGGGGAGGGGCTCGGAGCAGCAGAGGCCCGGACGGGCCAGCTGCAGAAAGGTTGCGGCTCCGGCGGCGGCGGAGACTAGCTTCCGCAGCCGCGGATGCCCGTCCTCGTCAATATGGCGGATCCGGCAAACGAAAAAAAAAAACCGCTCGGCCAGTGGTGGCGGCGGCGGTAGCGGCGGCGGCAGCAGCAGCAGACTCCCACTAGCCCCACTGCCGCCCAAGGCCCGAGTTTCTCCGCCCCCGCCAGACCCCGCCCCTTACAGGCCCCGCCTCTGGGCCCTCCCCCGGCTCCTGCCCAGCCCCCTCTCGCTCAGCTGGCCCCTCTTCCCCCTCTCCACCTCTGGACCTGGAGGCAGGAAGAGCGGCGAGTCGCTGGGGGGATCGGGCGACAAACGCCTAGAACCCCAAAAGCGAGAGTGGGGGAAGGGAAGACAATGCGGTAAAGATTGTTCACGCAGTACCGTTTCTTCCGGCCGGCCCCTTCAGGGTCATGCCACGGCCAGAAACTCTTTCTTACTCCTCAGTCCCGGAGCGAGGGCAGAGATGGCACAAGGACTGACCCAAGTGGGGGAAGGGAGGACCAAGAAGATCTGGCATGCCACGCCGGAAAATGGGCTGAGTGGTGAGGACTAGCAGGGTGTGTGGACAGGATAGGGTTAATCGCGTGAGCCGCAGCAGCGTCGCTCCTAGTTTGACTTGGGCCGCTTGTTTTTGTTCCATTGTGAATCGTGGCCCCGCCGACGAGTGCCCGGATGATGACGTCACCGGCCTCCCCCTTTTCCGGAATTGGGGAGGCGGAAAGAGAACTAGGAACCACGCACTGGGCGGGCGTATCCGCGGAACCTAGGGGGTCCTAGCGGCGCAGTTGACCCGCGTTACTTGACGCGCGAGCTGGCTGGGCCACGGGGCAACGGCGGCTATGCTAAATCCCCGGGGCCAGGCCACCTGCTCGGCGCCGATATGGGGAAGGCGTGGCTATCTCTTGCGGCGGCAGGAGGGGGAGTTGGAAATGGGGGCCTTCTCCCCACCCCATGAGGGAGGTGCTCTGAGAAACTAATTCACACGATCTTGCATTCACACGGTACATGAAAGCATTTAGGCATCCTTACAGCCCTGAAAACAGTCCAGCAAAAAAAATTAGATAGTGCCCCAGACAGAATTGGCCTCGGCTGCCATATCGTGTGCACGGTTCAGTGTTGGAACCCCGAAGGGCCATGTCAACTATGCCGTGAACTACTTTGTACATGTTTATATATTCCAGAGTGCAAGCTGCACAGGAAAAATTTATGGGGTGCTTTTAACAATTCTCTACAGTCTACTAAGGCTACACAAATGAAGAAGAGCAAGTAAATGCAGTTACTAATTTACCACAGATTTCCCTTTGACTTAAAAAAGTATCAATGGACACTAAAATTGCATGCAAAATCATAGTAAAATCCTATAAAACAAGATCTATTATATTTCGTATAGAACAGGGTTGAATTTCGTTATGCTATAATTACATTAGTTTATAACAAAGGATTGTTAAAATGGAATCCAAACTAAAGTGACACAGCGCGTTACCCGTCTTTTTTTAAATTTTATACACCATTTCTGTATGTAGTACTAGACTGCTTACAAAGTTTGCACCACAAAATTAATAGGGTGTCTAAGACACATCATTCATAGCCCAACTAACTCTTAACACATGTTATCTTATTTTTATAGTTAGGTCCACAAATTGTTTACCTCCCCCTACTAGCTTTTGGGCCCATAAGCTCATAGGAGCCCATAAGCTAGTAGGGGGACACTACCACCCATGTACACTGTAGGCTTGCTCAGTGCATGGTGGTTTTATTTAATCCTCAAACTCCCCTGAAGTAGCCAGACATATATTGCTATCTTTGATGTTAGATAAGGTAACAGAAAAAACTTCCATTTGCCCAAGATCATCTCACAGGACTGGCAAGTGTCCATCACAGTCTTCTAACCCTATAAAAAGTGCACCTGCACCATTAACAAGGATATCCACTCTCACCAATTCTATTAAACACTGCAGGGCCAGAAAAAGAAATGAAAGCCATCCAGATAAGAAAGGCACAATTAAACTGTCTCTACTTGCATGACATGATCTTATATATAGAAAAATCCAGGGGGATCCACTATAAAAACCTATTAAAGCTAATAAGTAAGCTTAGCAAGGTTGCAGGATGTAAGAACAATATTTTATTTTTCTTTTGAGACACAGTCTCAACTCTGTTGCCCTGGGTAGAGTGTCATAGTGTCATACAACAATATTTTAAAATCAATAATATTTTTATACACTAGCAATAAACAATCTGAAAACGAAATTTTAAAAATTCCATTTACAATAACATTAAAAACAATAAAATACGAATAAACTTAACAGGAACGCAAGACTTGCACGCTGAAAATTACAAAGTATTGTCTTTAATGACCCAAATAAATGATAAAACATCCCACGTTCAAGGAACAAAAGACTTAATATTAAGATAGCAATACTCCTCAAATTACTCTGCAATCCCTGTCAAAATCCCAGCAGGCTGCTTTTTTCTTTTTTCTTTTTTTTTTGCAGAAATTGACAAGATGATGCTAAAATTCATGTGGATAATCAAGGAACTCCTCCAATAGCCAAAACAATCTTTAAAAAGGAGGACAAAATTGGAGGGCTCCTACATACTACTAATTTCAAAACTTACTACAAAGCCACACCGCATAAGGAAAAATATATACACCAATGGAACAGAACAGAGAGTCCAGAAATAACCCTTAACATACACAAGTGGTCAGCTTATTTTCAACAAGGGTACCAAGACCATTCAATAGGGAAAGGACAGCCTTTTCAACAAATGGTGCATATGTACATATGTGTGTGGAAAAACAATGAATTTGGACATTTACCTCACATCACATAAAAAAAAGTGACTCCAAACGAATCAAACACTTAACCATAAAAAATAAACGATAAAATTCTTAAAGCATACTGGGAAAGCTTCACCACATTGTATTTGGCAATAATTTCTTGGCTATGACAATAATAGCACAGGTGACAAAAAAAAAAAATTGGACTTCAACAAAATTAAATACTTGGGCATCAAAAAACATTGAAAGAGTGAAAAGACAACTTACAGAATAGGAGAAAATATTTGCAAATAATTTATCTGATAAAACATTAATATCCAAAATATATAAAGAACTCCTACAGTAACTCAACAACAGCAAAACAAAAAACCCAATTCAAAAAATGGGCAAAGAGGCTGGGCGTGGTAGCACTCACCTATAATCCTAGCACTCTGGGAGGCCAAGGTGGGTGGATTGCCTGAGCTCACGAGTTCCACATCAGCCTGAGCAAAAGCAAGACCCCGGCTCTACTAAAAATAGAAAAACTGAGTCAAGGGCGGCACCTGTAGCTCAGTGGGTATACCGATGATGGCCGGTTCAATCCCGCCCCGGCCAAACTGCAAAAAAATAGCTGGGCGTTGTGGTGGGCGCCTGTAGTCCCACCTACTGGGAGGCTGAGGCAAGAGAATCGCCTAAACCCAGGAGTTGGAGGTTGCTGTGAGCTGTGTGACACCAGGGCGCTAAAACGGAGGGCAATAAAGTGAGACTCTGTCTCTACAGAAAAAAAAAGTAAAGAAAAACTTAGTCAAGAGGATCGCTTGAGCCCGAGTTGGAGGTTGCTGTGAGCTATGACTCCACAGCACCCTACCCAGGGTGACAGCTAGAAATTCTGTCTCAAAAAAAAAGGACAAAAGTTCAATAGACATTTCCCCAAAGAAGATATACTAATGGCAACTAGCACATGAAAACATGCTTAATATCACTAATAGCGAAATGCAAATCAAAAAACACAGACTCAGTGCCCATAGCTCAGTGGTTAACTCTGTCTCCCCAAAAAAAAAGAAAAACAAATCGAAACCACAATGGGATACCACTTCACACCCATTAGAAAGGATATTAACAAAAAGAAAAAAAGGAAAATAACAAGTCTTGGCCAGGATGTGGACAAACTGGAGCCCTCCAACATTGCTAATGGGCAAGTAAAATGGTGCAGCTGCTGTGGAGAACAAAGTGGGAGTTCCTCAAAAAACTAAACATAAAATTATCATGTGACCCAGAAATTCCACTCCTAAGTATATATCCCAAAGCACTGAAAATTGGAATTCTTTTTTTTTGTTGTTTTTTAGAGACAGAGTCTCACTTTATCGCCCTTGGTAGAGTGCTGTGAAGTCACAGCTCACAGCAACCTCCAATTCCTGGGCTTCAGCGATTCTCTTGCCTCAGCCTCCTGAGTAGCTGGGACTAGAGGCGTCCCCCACAACACCTGGCTATTTTTTTTGTTGTTGCTGTTTGGCCAGAGCTGGGTTCGAACCCATCACCCTCAGTATGTGGGGCCAGGGCCCTACCCGCTGAGCCACAGGTGCTACCCGAAAATGGGAATTCTTTAACAAACCCTTGTGCACCACCATTCTCAGTAGCATTATTCACAGTAGCCAAAATGTGGGAACAACCCAAATATCCAGCAACAAATGAATGGATAAGCTCTGCGCATATAGCTTAGCAGCTAGGGCAACTGCTACGGGAATGGCCAGTTCAAACCCAGCCTGGGCCTGCCAAACAATGGCAATTGCAACAAAAAAATAGCCAGGCGTTGTGGTGGGCACCTATAGTCCCAGCTACTTGGAAGGCTAAGGCAAGAGAATCGCTTAAGGCCAAGAGTTTGAGGTTGCTGTGAGCTGTGACGCCATAGAACTCTACCAAGGGCGACATAGTGAGATTCTGTCTCAAAAAAAAAAGAATGGATAAACAAAATGCAGTATAAACACCCAATTAAATATTCAGCCTTAGAAAAGAGTGAAACTCTCCTTAACAGATGAACCTTGAAAACAGTATGGTAAGTGAAAGGAAGCCAGAAACACAAAAAAATCACATATTGTATGATTTCACTTACAAGAGGTACCTAGAGTAGTCAAACTCATAAAGACAGAAAGAAGAATGGAGGCTACCAGGAGCAGGAGCTAGGAGAGGGTAATAGGGAATTACTGTTTAATGGGTAAAAAGTTTTGTTAATGGAAAGTGGTGATGGCTGCACAGCATTGTGAATGTATTTAATGCCACAGAATGGTACTCTTAAAAATGGTCAAATCAGGGGGAGGGGAGCAAAATAAAAAAATTAGGGCAGCGCCTGTGGCTCAGTGGGTAGGGCACCAGCCCCATATACCGAGGGTGGCAGGTTTGAACCCAGCCCCGGCCAAACTGCAACAAAAAATAGCCAGGCGCTGTGGTGGGCAACTGTAGTCCCAGCTATTCAGGAGGCTGAGGCAAGAGAATCGCCTAAGCCCAGGAGTTGGAGGTTGCTATGAGCTGTGACGCCACCACACTTTACCAAGAGTGACAAAGTGAGACTCTGTCTCAGAAATAATAATAACTAATTAATTAATTTTTAAAAAATGGTTAAAATGCCAGCCAAGCACAGTGGCTCATGCCTGTAATCCCAGTACTCTGGGAGGCCAAGGTGGGTGGATTGGCTGAGCTCACAGGTTGGAGACCAGCCTGAGCCAGAGCGAGAACTCACCTCTAAAAATAGCTGGGTGTTGTGGGGGACGCCTGTAGTCCCAGCTACTCCGGAGGCTAAGGCAAGAGAATCGCCTAAGCCCAGAATTTGGAGGTTGCTGTGAGCTGTGTGACGCCACCACACTCTACCGAAGGCAATAAAGAGTCTGTCTCCACGAGAAAAAAAAAAAAAAAGGTTACGGCTCGGCACTGTAGCTCAACATACACCAGGGCTGGTGGGTTCAAACCCTGCCCAGGCCTGCCAGACAACAATGACAACTACAACAACAACAAAAAAAAAATAGCCCGGCATGGCTCAGCACCTGTAGCTCAAGCGGCTAAGGTGCCAGCCACGTACACCTGAGCTGGCAGGTTTCAATCCAGCCCAGGCCCGCCAAACCACACTGACAGCCGCAACCAAAAAATAGCTGGACGTTGTGGTGGGTGCCTGTAGTCTCACCTACTTGGGAGGCTGAGGCAAGAGAATTGCTTATGCCCAGGATTTTGAGGTTGCTGTGAGCTGTGATGCCACTGCACTCTACTGAGGGCGACATAGTGAGACTGTCGCAAAAAAAAAAAAAAAAAAGGGCAGCGCCCATAGCTCATGGGGTAGGACACTGGCCACACACACTGAGGGTGGTGGGTTCGAACCTGGCCTGGGCCAGCTAAAACAACGACAATTGCAACAACAACAACAACAAAATAACAGGCTAGTTGTGGTAGGCACCTGTAGTCCCAGGTACTTGGGAGGCTGAGGCAAGAGAATCACTGAAGCCCAAGAGTTTGAGGTTTCTGTGAGCTGTGACAGCACAGCACTCTACCCAGGGCAACAGCTTGAGACACTGTCTCAAGAAAAAAAAAAAAAAAAAGGTTAAAATGGCATTTGGTAAAATAGCAAATGGTAAAAATTTTCCAAAATAAAATCCAAATACTGGCAATTTCATCTTGTTTAGTCTATAAATTACACTCTCAACCAGCAGTTTTAGCCTCAACTCTTAAGTCAAGCTCACCATCAACTCACTCTGTGGCACTACCCAGAAGGTGTACCTCAGCTCCAGATGTGTTCTACAGGACTGCTCCCTTTTGAAACCTTCCACTCACTTACTAGGATAAGAAAGGAACAGTTCTGAGTTAAAATAGGTTCAGGCCAGTTATGGCAGCTCACGCCTATAATCCTAGCACTCTGGGAGAACAAGGCAACAGCTCAGGAGTTTGAAACCAGCCTGAGCAAGAGCAAGACCCCATCTCTATTAAAAAAAAAAAGTAGAAAAATTAGCTGGGATTCCTGGTGAACACCTATACTCCCAGCTACTCAGGAAGCTGAGGCATGAGGAACATTTGAACCGAGGAGTTTGAGGCTGCGGTGAGCTCGGCTGACACCATGGCACTCTAGCCTATGGCAACAGAGTGAGACTCTGTCTCAATAATAATAATAATAGTAAAATAAAAGAATTGGTTCAGGGGAAGCTGGGGGGAAGAATAATGGCACAGTATAACTCCTTAAATTAAAATTAGAGGGCGGAGCCTGTGGTTCTGTGACTAGGGCGCTGGCCCCATATACTGAGGGTGGTGGGTTCGAACTCAGCCCTGGCCAGCAAAAACAGCAGTGGCATATGCAACAAAAAATAGCCGGGTGTTGTGACAGGCACCTGTAGTCCCAGCTACTCAGGAGGCTGAGGCAAGAGAATCGCTTAAGCCCAAGAGTTGGAGGTTGCTGCGAGCTGGGACGCCACAGCGCCCTACCAAGGGTGACAGACTGAGCCGCTATCTCAAAAAAAATAATAAATAAAATAAAATAAAATTCGTATAGTCCAGGGCTTTCTTCTTACTTCCTCTGTTTGTGTTTCTCTTTTCTAACACCTGTCCTTTAGTTTCAAAACTGTAATTTTTCACTTCCTGCTTCTGCCTCATTAGGGAAAAACCTTATTACATTTCCTCCTAAAATTTCCCATTGCACTCTCTTCCCCCCCTTGCCCGAGAAACTTCTGGTGAGTATATGCATTGTTTACAAGGACACTTATCTTAAAGAGACAAAATTTCCTGGATAAGTTGACATTATTTAATACTTTCAGGGCTACAAATTTCAGAGAAGTTCTATAGGCAAGGGGTTAATTGCTTCATACCTGTGGAAATACCTCCTGGGCTAACAGTGGAAAAAATAAAGAAAAGAAGGGAGCTTTGATAATACGTCTCCTAAAGAAGGCTTCGAGATTGAATCGAATTAGTAAAGTCCACAATGACTTACTATGTTTAATATAAAATTAAAAACATTACTATTTTTAATATAAAAATATGATAAGTAAGAATTTAAGTAGGTAGTCTCATTTCATCTTCCTTCATGAGAACAAGAGGAAGACCTAGGTATGAAGAATGAGGGACAATATACATAAGTTATCAGAGTTGATAACTTAGTCATGGATACTCAACCAAATTTTAGACATCCCTGCCTAACATGTTTGTTTTCTTTTTGAGAATCTCACTTTGTCACCCTTGGCGTCATAGCTCACAGCAACCTCGAACTCCTGAGCTTAAGGATTCTCTTACCTCAGCCTCCCAAGTAGCTGGGACTACAGGCGTCCGCCACAACGCCAGGCTTTTTTTTTTTTTTTTTTTTTTTGTGGTTTTTGGCTGGGGACTGGGTTTGAATCCGCCACTTCTGGCATATGGGGCTGGCACCCTACTCCTCTGAGCCACACGCGCCACCCAACGCCCGGGTTTTTTTTTTTTTTGTAGAGACAGAGTCTCACTTTTTCGCCCTCGGTACAGTACCGTGGCGTCACAGAGCTCACAGAAACCTCCAACTCCTGGGCTTAAGCGATTCTCTTGTCTCAGCCTCCCAAGTAGCTGGGACTACAGGCGCCCGCCCAATGCCAGGCTTCTTTTTTTTTTTCCAGTTGTGGGGGGGGCCGGGTTTGAACCCGCCACCCTCGGTATACGGGGCCGGCGCCCTACTCAGCTATTTTTATAGGTGAGGTCTCGCTCTGGCTCAGGCGGGTCGCGAACCTTGAGCTCAGGCAATCTACCCGCCTCAGCCTCCCAAGTGCTAGGATTACAGGCGTGAACTACCGCGCCCGGCCCTCTGACATGCTTTAAAATCGTCTGTCAATCCTGTTCTGTGGGAACCTCTCTGAAACCGACTTGCTCTCAGCCAAGAACTTGACTCTAGAGTTCAGCACGGACACCCGGAATTGCTCCAGCCTTTAATCATCCCTGCGTTCTGGAGACATAAAAACATTCGGCGACAAAACTGTCCTATACGTGCTTACTGAGGGCTACCAGCTACTTGGTTCTGGTCACGGCACATAGGGCTCAGTCACCTCAATACCGTCGCCATTTTAAGGACAGGAAGTTACAAGTATTATCAAGTTAAAGAATATTTAACATTAGTAACTGAAAGAAGAGTCTTTACAACTTACATCTTTATATATGAAGGAAACTTGATAGTTGTCTCGAATTTGATAATCTTTTTTTTGAGACAGAGTCCAATTCTACCGCCCTGGGAAGCAGGTCGCGCGTGAGCACCCAGAGAAGCGTACAGCTCTCTGGGAAACGTGCTACGCTCTGCGTGGCGTCCTGGGTAGAGCGTCACCCCCTGGTTAGTGTGTCATCTCCTAGGTAGAGCGTCCCCCTCTGGGCAGAGTGCCGTGGCATCAGCCTAGGTCACAACAACCTCAAACTCTTGGCCTCAAGCGATCCTCTTGCCACAGCCTCCCAAGTAGTTGGGACTACAGGTGCCCACCACAATGCACCACTAATTTTTCTATTTTTAGTAGAGACGGGGCGGGGAGGGGGTCCTCTGTCTTACACCGGCATGTCTTGAACTCTTGAGCTCAAGTGATCCACCCGCCTGAGCATCCCAGAGTGCTAGGAATACAGACGACAGCCACTCTGCCAGGCCTAAATTTGATAATCTTTAAACAATACTTGATATTACTAAGTTGGGAAGCTGAAAAATATTTCTAAATTATTAATAAGAAAAAAATTGATCAGGCATTATTTTTCTGAATCTTGTGCTGTCAGGTTTCTAAAATTTGCAATTTGTTTCAGGCCCGATGGCTCATGCCTGTAATACTAGTACTCTGGAAGGCTGATGAAGTACCATTGTTTGAGCTCAGGAGTTTAAGACCAGCCTGAGCAAGAACAAGACCCCGTCTCTAAAAAAGTAAACAGGCACTATGGTGGGAGCCTGTAGTCCCAGCTACTTGGGAAGTTGAAGCAAGAGGCTCATTTGAACCCAAGAGTTTGAGGTTGCTATGAGTTATGATGGCACAGCACTCTATCAAAGGTGACAAAGTGAGACTGTCTCAAAAACTAAATAAATAAATAAAATATCTTGAATTTTATGCTTGCCCTATCGTTGACAGAAAAATAAAAAGACAACATATTCAAACCAACAGTACAGTATAACAAAATTGTGAGAATTATTTACAATCTAGTCTCTATTATGCAGTTGTTCTAGCCATTTTTGAAAATCTATTAAGATACTAAACTCCAAAATCATTAATTAAAATAGCTTCTCTAGGGCCAAGCAAGATGGCTCACACCTGTAATCCCAGCACTCTGGGAGGCTAAGGTAGGTGGATTGCCTGAGCTCACAGGTTTGAGACCAGCCTGAGCAAGAGCGAGACCCCCGTCTCTAAAAAAAATAATAATAAAATAGCCAGGTGTTGTGGCCAGTGCCTATAGTCCCAGCTACTCGGGAGGCTGAGGCAAAAGAATCCCTTCAGCCCAAGAGTTTGAGGTTGCTGTGAACTATGACACCACAGCACTCTACCCAGGATGACAAAGTGAGATTTTGTCTCAAAAAAAGAAAGAAAGAAAAGAAAAGAAAAATGTAGATGATGATTTATCAGCTAGATGATTTATCTAGCATCAATTTTCTTTCTTTATGTTTTTGGGTTCATTTCAGGACTTTTTGCTTGTTTGCGGAGTTGACCTAGACACAATAGGGGACATCAGGGTTCTGCTCTTGGCCATTAGCAGAAGGTGCTGCTGTTTGTGACGGCACTGTTCACTCACAGTTCGCTTAAGGACTGGAGAAAAATAATACTATTTCCAGATCAGCTAGCTTTTTCTGTTTGGTCAAGCCCTTCAACAAACATGGGATTGATATTGAAATAGTTACGTTTGGCTGGGCGCCTATGGCTAAGCCTAAGCAACGGGCTAAGGCACCAACCCCGTACACCTGAGCTGGCGGGTTCAAATCCAGCCCGGCCTGCCAAACAACAATGACGGCTGCAACCAAAAAATGGCCGGGCGTTGTGGCAGGCGCCTGTAGTCCCAGCTACTTGGGAGGCAGAGGCAGGAGACTCGCTTGAGCCCAGGAATTGGAGGTTGCTGTGAGCTGTGACGCCACGGCACTCTATCCAGGGTGACAGCTTGAGGCTCTGTCTCAAAAAAAAAAAAAAAAAAAAAAAAGATTTCTCTTTCCTTCGAGAGCTAATATTGAGTTATGAACAGAATTCAGTCGGATGAAGAGAAAACGAAAATTCTTATTAAAGTAATTATTTCACTACATATCCCTGCATAGGTGACAATAGTGTGGAAAACGTGATAATTGATTTTGTGCGAGGAGAAAAAGGTACATACTAATTATCCTTTCCCAAATTAGTTTCATGAGCCATTCTCTTTTAGTACTTACCCACATACACAGGCTTTTGAACTAAGCTAATGAGAAGACTTGTCCAACTGAACCTTAAACATGAACCAAAGAACTTACATATGATGAGACTTATTTTATATATTGTTTCAATGTAGCAGTCCACATAAAACTAGGAAAACCAAAATCGTGAAGTATGCCGTTCCATGCAGAATACTACTCTCCCACTCTTTACAGGCTGAATCCTTACTACCCTCCACATCTCAGCTTAAATGCCACTTCCTCACAGAAGTCTTCCCTGACCAATCTAAAACAGGTTCTGTAACTTTTCTTTTCTCCCATAGCTGGCAGTTCTTTTTCTATATGAAATTTAACCCAGGCCAGGTGCAGTGGGTTCTGCCTATAAGCTCAGCACTTTCAGAGGCTGAGGCAGGAGGATTGATTGTGGTCAGGAGTTCCAGACCAGCTTAGACAACATAGCAAGACTATCTCTATAAAATGTAAAAAAAATCAACTGGACACAGTGGTGCATGCTTGTGGTCTCAGCTGTTCAGAAGGCTGAGCCAGGAGGATTGCTTGAGGCCAGAAATTGGAGGCTGTAATGAGCTATGATCATTCTACTGCACTCAAGCCTAAGTAACAGAGGGAGATCTTGTCTCCTTAAAAAACATGCAGGCGTCCTCAAACTTTTTATTTTATTTTATTTTATTTTTGAGACAGAGCCTCAAGCTGTCACCCTGGATAGAGTGCCGTGGCATCCACAGCTCACAGCAACCTCCAATTCCTGGGCTCAAGTGAGTCTCCTGCCTCTGCCTCCCAAGTAGCTGGGACTATAGGCGCCTGCCACAACGCCCGGCCATTTTTTGGTTGCAGCCGTC
>CAUYRH010046631.1:0-14105 GCA_963574655.1 Perodicticus potto
AGTGATTAAGAAAATGCTATGAGGGCTATCTCTCACAGTACGATCAAAATGTTTCTGATTGTATATGAAGCACATTCTGCCCTATGATTGCACCAATGTACACAATTATGATTTAATAAAATTATTAAAAAAATAAAGTAGAGCCATTTTTCATTCATTTTTTATTGTATAACATGGTCAATATTCAATATTCCTTAAAACCTAACATTATGTTTCCCCTGCCCTTATTTAAATGTTCAGCGCTGTACATAATAGAGGCTTTAGATTATCTGGCCTGCATGTCAGGTGCCTTTTATAGATACTGGCCAAACATACCTTCAAAATTTCCATGCCTATTAATGCAATGCACAGATTGTCCCATCTCATGAGACATGGATGTATTTTGTGGGTACATATGTTGGACTAGTTGGCAAAGAAATATTGAAAGTCTGTGTGTGTGTGTATTTTACATATAAAATTCTTGAAATTGCATAGCTAAAATTTCTCTCTTAGAGAATATGAAAATAAACCAAAACGAAACAAAGAAACAGGCACACAAGGCCTCTGAGTGTTTCAATTATTGAGAAAATGGACATTTCTAATGAGATGTTTTTCATAATTATCGTAATCTTTTTACAAAAAGAAAAGAAAAATAGCCAGGGATGCCACAAAACCATCCTGCACTGACCAGGCCACACTCACGGAGTTTAACCTATGAAGCACATTTTGCAGAGAATATTCTCAAACTGTGTGGCTATATGACACTTAAGTTGATGGGTGACTCAGTGCCAATCAGCCCACTCTGTGATCATTTCATACGCCATGGTATTTTTATAACTTGGTGATATGTTCTCACAGGTTCTGCATGTTTAAACCACCTCTATTTTATCTAAACGTGCAAAGAAATGAGTTGCTACTGCCTTAATATTCATTCCCTGCAACTGCCTCTAAACCTACAGCCCTTGCCAGCCATTGTGCACCCAAAGGCCATGTTCTCCCAGAGTACACAGTAGCCCCTGGTACGTCTCCAAACCAAGGAGATCAGGCAACTCAGTGGGAAGGAGAGCAGAGCTTTTAACCTTCCCATTCTTGAGACTCCGCAGGAAAACAAAACACCCCCCAAAGGGGATGTATGGTGCCTTTTCCTTTGTTCCTCAAAGGACCTCGGGAACACTAGAATTCTCCTCTACTGGTATTAAGAGTGACTAAGAGGAGGCATGAAAGTAAATGAGAGAAAAATTCTTCAGAGAAGCTAATTCAGGGAGAGTTTAAGCTTTCTAAAAAACCAATGAAGTTTTACATTTTCCTTAGCAAAATTCATACCAACAAGAAAGAGGAAGCATACAGAAGAATTGAATTTATTAAAAGGAGGTTTCAGTCAATTGACAAACCAATGTCCTAGAAAAAGAACCCTAAAGAGAAAAAGCAGAAAAGAATTGCTGTTGACAGCAACCACAAATTTTAGCCTGTGTACAGCTTTTAAAAGATGACTTCTGACCATGGAGCTCTTAAAAAATAACCTTTTTGAGTTTTTTATCAGATTCCAACCAGGAAATACAGTCAATATTCTTGTTTTTAAAACTTTTTTTTCTTTATTTTAAACCAAAAGTACCTTTTGGAGAGACTCACCAAAAGCAATAAGGGTTAACTAAGGTTCTGATTTAACAGAGCGTGCATGAGGTGCAAAGCAGGCCCCCCAAGCTCCAGAACCACTCCCAACACAGCACACAGAAAAGGGAAAGTCTCTCCAGTTACAAATGAAGTACTGTCTTCCCAGTCATATTTTCTAGAACAGTGATTTTCCACCAGTGTGTTGTGGCTGAGTGCTATGAGAGGATCTTCGGTGTGCCATGAAAATTTTGAAAGATGATTCATCAAATTATTTTTGAAAGAAGTTCAAAGCAGAGTAAGTATATTCCTGTTTTTGGGGGTTTTTTTACTCTTTTTTGTTTCTGGATAAACATAATTTAAATGTGCCATGAAAGTTTGGCTGTAACTTCAAGTGTGCCATGAGATAAAAAAGTTTTAAAACCACTGCTCTACAGTCTCCACATTTTAGCTGACCTTCTACACACAAAGGCCCAAAGCCCGGTTGGCTGTACAGACAGAAGGAAATAGGAAATCAAACTCTGTTCACGAGTGGGAAAGGATTAATAACAAATGGGCATCCTGAAAAGTCAATAGTCACAAAAAACATTTCCAACATGGTACTTATTTCAACACCCATGCAATCAAATAAGCTTCTTCATGGACAGTCTAGGAGATAAGTTATAATTTTCCAAGCTTAGCATATTTTAAGAGATTTTGTTTATTTGACCACATAATAAGAGGTGTTTTCTGGAGCATGACTTGTTAGTCGCTCTGACCACACCCCCCCAAAAAAATTACTTCCAATAATAGGCTAAAATAGAGAAAGACTCCTGCTACTGCAGATGGTTAAAGAAGGTATTTGAATATGCATCGCCCTCCATATTCCACAAGCTTGTGGGGGACACTAGTTGCAGATCTTTTAATCTATCCAAATGGAGGGGCCCTCCTGATATTTGACTTCCCAAGCACTTTCCAGGTAACGAGTGCTGCGATGATAAAATCCTCCAATGGATAAGACTTCTTAAAATTAATGACTTAGTTTTTTAAAAATTATCCTCTGAGAACTTGACATATTCAGAATAAAAATTGTGTTCCTTACATGTCCTGGAGTTTCCAATGTTTCCCAGACTAGCCATGTGATATGCCCCTCCCCAACCCTAAAATGGAGAAGTCAAGAGGATGTGCTCCTACACGTAAGTTAACCTCTCAAGGACATAACCCAAGCTACGAAGGGAACGTCATCCAGTTTTTTATGTTGCAGATCCACATAAACAGATACCAGCCTGTCCAGAACCATCCAACTGACCCATCTGCAGGGCAGCTTGAATAACAGGCTCGAAGGGATTTAGTCCCACAGCCTTCCCTGTGCTGTCTTTCTTTACAGAGACACAGCACAGAATGACACGGAAAAACAAAGCCAAGTGAAAAGATAATTTCTGGGGGAAAATGATCAGAAACTGTGACTATTTATACCAAAACCCCATACTTGCTACATCCAAGACGAGGTGCAAAAATTCTTTTCTCCTACTAATCAAAATTTTGGAGACAAAAGAGACAAACAGTCATTTTACTATCAGCTCCACCAGAATTTCTTGCCCTCCCTCTCCTGGCCTCTCAGGCCTTGGGGTCTCTTGACTGATACCTGCCGAGGAGCAGAGTGTAATCGGTGTACTGTTTGTGATGCCGAAAACTGTGGGGACAAGGGAAAACTCTCTCTTTGTCCCCTGAAGTTTTAGATGAAAATCAACCTACTAAGCAGATGAACAGGGAAGAACGTGTAATGCCAGGGGCAGTCTGGTGAACCCTCAAAGCAGATAATGTTATGTGGCCGAAGTCTGTCCGGGGGTGTTGACCAACTTTAGTCCTCCTGCAATATAAGGACAGATAATAAAAAGACTCAGGGAAGGGACCGGAGGTAATTGTTTTCTTCTGTGGTTGCTCAGAGCTTCATGCAGATAAGGGAACTTCCGAGAGCAAGTTTATGCCGTGCTTTGGAAAACACAGAGGTGTGTGTGCACGATGTGGGTGGAGGGCGTCAGAGGGGCCTTGAGATTTCTTCGGTTTAACATGTCCAAGAGATATTTTCAGGTTTCGGAGTCCCAACAAAAGGAACACGATGGGATGAGAAACTGTAACCTTTGGGTATTCTCTATTCAGCCTTTGATGCTATTAACCTAGATATGGGACGATCAACCAGAGAATAACAGTATGCTAGTTAAATATTTGAAGGTCTGACATGTGCAAAATGAATATACACATTCTCTGTACCCATATAACAAAGGATTAGGAACAAGTGGGATAGATAAAAATGGCATAGTTTAACAATTTGATTAAATTTTCCTCCAAATATTCTTTAACTCTATTATCATAACAAAATATGTGAGTGGATTGAGTCTAGGTAAATGTCTTGAAATATTAATCAATCAATAAAAAGACATGGGATAGTATACTTGATTTGTATCAAGATACATTCATTAAAACTACCTTATATGAAACGATTTCTTTAATAGAAAGGACAATTTTAATCATCAATGTGATTCAAATTTGGAAAATGCTGGCTTGTAAACATTAAGATTCCTACAAATGAAAGTTCAAGCAGAAGCTGAAGGATCATTTGTGAATATGATTCTGACCATATTTCTGTAGAGAAAAAGTACTTGTGAGAAAATTTCACTATTTAGTTTCTATGATTATTTAATTTTTGCTGTCATTTCTTTTACCCATGCCTGTACTTATCACCAAAACCTGCCTCCATCTTTGACCTTCTCAACTACACCCAGAAAGACCATCTGTGAACTGGATAAAACATTAAATTTTGGTTGGCATGTCTATTATTGCTCCCTTGCATAAAATTCAAGTAATTACTTTTTGGACATGAGTAGGCATAAGAAAATACTTTAATTTGTTACACTCCAAGAAATAATAAATAAATAAACTGGACAAAAAAATGAGGCAATAAGTTATATGAAAGCAAATAAAAAACTCTCCATAAAGTCCAACTTTAGGTTAATAAGACAAAAATATCTAAAGCTTGTACAGAATTGGATTTAGAAAAGAAAGGGTATTTCCTTTGTTGCTGTTAACATCAGTGGTTATGTCTTTGTATTTTAATTTATTTCAAATTACATCTGAGACACAGAAAAGCCTAATAACTTGTTTTATTGCTTGACACTGAAGGTTAAATGGAAGATTCTCCTTGTTTTACACTTGGAAAAGCTCCAAATCATCCTTGGTGAAGTAAAATGAAATCGCAAATAGGTCATCTTCATTTTACTTGCAAAAAATATTATTTTATCTTCAAACATGCTGATAGTCTATGACCCCCTACTTGTCATTAGAAAGAGTACCTCGAGGCAGTGCCACACTTTGCAATTAAAGAGTTTTCTAGTTAATAAAAAACTCTCTGGCAAAATATTCTGCTTGTACTAGACTTTGTATGTTTTCTTTAAACTATCTCTAAGAAACAATAATATGGATAAATGACACTTTATTTAGAAAGTAAATATGGCATAAAATATTGCATATCTTGAAGATAAAATATGTACAATGAAGAATAAATTAGTTAAGCAGATAACATACTTCAGATTTTCAATGCACTTTTATTCCATTAACTAGAAAACACAGTGCAGAGGGCAGAACATTGAGATTCCAGGTCACATTATTTGCTGAATCCATCCTATAGAGTGATATCAAGACTGTGATTTATTGAGTTTGCTTTCATTAAGTGAAGAAATATCTATAGCAATAAATTTCCTGATTTTTGAATATTTCCTGAATATTATGATATAATATTAATGTATTTTTCAAAATTAATTCTACAATAACAGGGACATACCTTTCCATATAAAAGAGAAATGCATCCTTTTTCTAAATTATGTGAATGTAGTCACCTGTATATAAATGGGTCTATCTACACAAATAGAAAGGTGATGCAGGAATCTGGAAGTTGGAAAGCTCTGGAAATAAAAGATGAGATTTTGATTTAGAAATGGAAATAATTGCTAAGCATTGGAAAAAGACACAATAACTTGGTAGGAAATGGTTTAATCCTGTGTCCCTCAAGAGAAGAACTGCTGAGTCTCCATGTCTCCACTCCTACGAATAAAGCCTCCTGATGATGCTACGCATAAAGGGATTCTATCAGACCACGATGAAAGAAATAATAAATGGTGTCATACATGGCCCAAATATAATATAAGTGACATAGTGGTAGAAATGAGTGATATTAGAAAAAAAAGTAAAGGTGGAGGGGGAAAGGGTAGTGAAGGTTGTCATTGTACACAGGCTACGCATGCAACCACATCACTAAACGTTTGTGATACTGCAACTGGGTCCTTATTTACAAAGAGGCAAGCTCTTTCTTAGTCTGTAAGCTCATGCAAAACTGGAGCAGAGGTGGAACTTTGTATCTGGTGATTGGAAAAGATCTGGAAAGTTCCTTCTGGTGCTAATGATATGGTCCATTTTAACCGGTTGGGTTAACGTTGCTAGGAGAGGTTCAAGTTAGAAGAGTTCAAAGATAATCACTAAGTGAAGACTTTGAATATGGTTAACAGCTCTGATGGCAAAATCATCTTAAACTGAAATACTCTGTACATATTTGCAGTTTGTATTATAGAATGTATCACAGATATGAGTATTTTGAAATAGAATGTGCTTTGCAGAATTATGATAAGGTCAGAACTACACTTTTCTATAACTAATAAAAGGTATGACAAGTTTCTCTGGTGATACATGTATTTGTAGTATTTATTCTGTTGCTTACTTATTTCATTCATATTCATAAACATACACATACACTTAATGTATACACGTATATACACACACATACATATGCAGAGACTATTTCTAGAATGATATAATTAATTACTGCTTACATGTTTTTACCTGACTTCTGAAAATGACATAGTTGTATTATAATCATGAAATCCATTAACCTCTACTGAAACATAGCAATATGACTGTTTTGACCAAAGTGTCTTTTTTCGGTATTTGTAAAAACTTCCCAAATTCTATTTCATCGATGTTCTAATAAATTGTTTTATTTTCTGCTTATTTATCACCTCAGTGAGAAAGATATTGGCATTGCTATTAGTTTTCCTTAAAATGTATTGGCATCAGTGTTAATACTTAATCAACCCAAACAATTCATCTGCAGATACAGACATGAGCTTATTGGAAAACTTAATGATTTTCAACTGTTTGAGTAGGATTGTTTAGACATTTAATGGCTAGAACTAGAAGATTTTAATATGAATTCCACAACCCTTTCAAAAAATTACCTCTGTATAGCAGCCCCAGATTTAACCCTGAAGTACCTATAAAGTCACAATTATTGTTAAGGTGTAGGAGATAATGGGGAAAGAATTTTGACCTGGATTTTAAAGGAAAAAAATGGAGGTATAGACACAGGGATGGCAAAGTAAACAAACAAATAAGCAAACCAGTCTCATCTACTATAAGGATATAATGAAACTGGATGGAAAGACTGTAAGTCAGTGGTTCTCAACCTTCCTAATGCCGCGATCCTTTAATACAGTTCCTCATGTTGTGGTGAACCCCAACCATAAAATCGTTTTCATTGCTACTTCATAACTGTAATTTTACTACTGCTATGAATTGTAATGTAAGTATCTGATATGCAGGATGGTCTTAGATGACCCCTGTGAAAGGGTCGTTCCACCCCCAAAGGGGTCACGACCCACAGGTGTAGAACTGCTGCTATAACTAAGATGAAGAGAACACATTTTCCCTGTAACTCACTCTCTATCTTTCAGAGTCCCTGATTCTGTACCCCCAGAAAAGCTCAGAAATATTCAGGAAAAATTACACATACTATTGTACGTGTTCACTTTTTAAAGCATAATTTATATTTAGTCATCTTTCCTCTCCTGTATAACATTCTTACTTGCTAAGATAATTTCTAGAATTTAATTTTTATTTCAGAGCATCAAGAACAGTCCATACAGAAAAAGAGAAAGTGATTGTGAAACACTGCATCCTAAAAGGTGATTTCATGAATTAAACACATGTATTAAGTATTAAACTCGTGGGCACATGTGCACACACACCATTCTGTGGGTCGTAATATAAAAATATGCTACTGAATCAGCAAAAGAGGATAGTGTTCTAAATATTTAAAGAAGGAACAAGACTATAAAAACATTCTATGAAATAAAATAGAAGAAATATTTAGAAAATCTTATTTCCTTTGTCCGCCTATTCTTACAGATCAAACTAAAACCAAACCAAATGTTTTATAATTGCTTATGATTTGAGGTTGATTTGGACCAGCTGTGTAGTCTTTCTGTTTCACTATGTGACATTGTTTGGGACTGTGGTCCTCTGGAAGCGTGTCTGGGGTTGACCCATTCAAGACAGCTGACCCACAGGACTAGCCGCTGTGGGCTGGAGGCTGGGCACTCAGCTGGGATGGACAGTGTTCCTTTGCTACCCTCACGTGACCTTTTCTGCAGCTCATCTGTGTTTTTATAGTATGGTGATTCCAAAAGGAACTATTTCAGCACGTGAAGGCAGAGACTGTGGATCTCTGAAAACTACACAGAATCTCTTCTATGCTATTCTCTTAGTCGGAACCAATCACATGAACAGCTAGATGTGAAAGGAAGAGAAATATTCTGTATTTCTCAACAGAAGAAATGACAAAGAGTCGTAGCTATGTTTGCTCTACTCTAGGCATATTGAGGAAGATGGAAGGAGACGTTTTCTAAAATAATTATACAGAAGGAAATAAGGAGAAAAGATAATTGTCTAAGACAAAAATTGGAAAAAATAAGCACAGATAACAAAATTGCATCTTATGAATCTCTGTCTTTCATCTTTTAAATAATTCTCTTTTGTCAAATTATCAGACTACAGTGTCTTTTTTAGGTTACTTGAGATTTTAAATGTTGTTAATAAAGTAAAAAATGGAGCAAGATCTTTAAAAAAGTATATAGATCTATATTCCTCACGTTTATACATTGAAAAATTTCAAACTATATTTTGAGAGGAAAAGTACGACAAAGGGCAGATAACATACTGTGATAAAATGGAGCGCATCTTAGGAATTGGATGTTGAGTTAACATCAGAAGATTCAATCCATATATATTACTACCATACCAAAATAAAGGATAGAGAGTATTTTGAATGTTCACTAATTGTCAAAAAGAGCAATATGTCCTATGTCATCACAAGAGAAATAGCAGGAAATAGAAGTCACTCAATATGATATAGGATATTTATACATATGAAAGTTCTATGGGTAGTATAGAATTAATGCTGAAATAGTGAATGTTGTGTTCCCTTAAGATCTGGCATAAGTCAAATGTTATCAGTTCACACTTGTTTTTTTCACCACAATCCTGAAGAGTTTAGAGTGTAATAAGTCTTAAAAAGGAGACACCTAAAAATGGAAGTAAAAGGGTTAAACTATCTTTAGGCATAGAAAATATGCTCTTGTGTGTAGACAACCGTTAAAAATCTACCAGACACCCTCTGAAATGAAGAAATCATCAGTGTCAAATTATTTAAGGTCAACTTGTTTAAAATTTTAAAATCGGGCAACAACTGTGGTTCAAAGGAGTAGGGTACCAGCCCCATATACCGAAGGTGGTGGGTTCAAACCCAGCCCTGGCTAAAAACTGGCAAAAAAATAAATAAATAAAATAAAATTTTGTGGCTCAACGAGTAAGGTGCCAACCCCATATGCCGGAGGTGGTGGCTTCAAAACCCGGCCCCAGCCAAAAAATACTGCAAAAAAAAAAAAAAAAAAAAAGAATTAAAATAAAATTTTAAAATCAATATGATAGCTATGAATCACTAGTATATATGAAATAATAATTTCAAAAGAATCAAAACTATGGCAAATATTTATAAAGAAATATGAAAAAATGTGCCAAATCTAAACTAAACATGAAGAAAGTAAAGTATGAATAAAGAAAATAATTAAGTAATGAGATGAGGTATATTAACCAGCGAGATGTAAGCATTCCTAATTCTATATGAAATCAGCACATTGTATTTCATAAATGCATTAATGTATACATGGTCTATGTGATTATGATTTAATACAAAAAAAAGAAAATATACCATGTTAATCACTTGGAGAAAACAATAAGGGCATAATTCTACCCAACTTATTTTATGGATTCAGCACTTTCTGTATGAAAATTCTGGTAGGCTTTTAGAAATTAATAATTAAATTTTAAAAATTATATAGGAATACAAAAGTATATCTTATGGCCAAAAATCATGGTGATAAAGGAAATAGAAATATTTAACATAATCTGATACATGAATTATACTAATAAACTAATAATCAGGCATTATTATATTGAATTCAATTATTTTTGAATCCATAATTGGTCATTGTATGAAAGGTATGTCTTTTTATAAATAGTTTTGGGAAAGCTGCATTTCTCTACAAATAAAATGAATTCCAGACTCTAATTCTATACACAAAAATTAATTCAATGTGAGTCATATGTGTAAAATTCTGGTATCATTAAAAATCTTGCAGCAAAATCAGGAAAATATCACCATGAATCTGTTGTAGACCAAAATTTGTTAGACAAAATATATGAAGCATGGACCGTTAAAGAAAACAATATGAATATATGCATTATATTTCAGCAGAAGTAAACTTTTATTCCTATTAAATGAAGAATAGGAATGTTACAATTTTGGGAGAATATTCTCAATATGTCATCATGACAAAACACTTATATCTAGAATATAATAAGAGCCTTTAGAAATCAAAGAAAAATACAGAACAAAAAATTTAAGAAAATGGGCATATGACTGGCATGGAAAAGTCATAACAGAAGATATAAAAATTGCAAATAAACACACACAAAAAAATGTTCAGTATTGTTTTTGTAAGGGTAAAATAAAAAAATTAGAACATTGAATACTGGATTTCAGGATTTAGAGCACCTGAAATACTCATACATCATTAATTGAAATGTAAAATATTGTATCCACTTGGACAACTAAGATCAAGTTAAGATCTTATAAAGCTAAGTTCTTTAACAATCTATACGCTAAAATGGCATAGATAAGAATGTTATGGCACTCTTGTGTATAGCAGTAAAAAACTGTAAACACTCCCCTGCTCCTCAACAGAAAAGGTGATAAATGCTTTATGGTAGGTTCATATCACAGAACCCTACCCATCATTATAAGTAAGCCAATTATGCTGCATAGGACTGAATACATTACAGATATTATACAGATTAAAAGAATTTGGATACAAGCTAGTACACACTGCATGATTCAATTTATATAATTTCATAGAACAGCTATTAGTACATACGGCAGAAATCATAATCGGGTTGCCTCTGCAGATGGGGGGAATTTAATGCAACAGATCAAAAGTGGATTTCAGGACCCATAGATATATACAAATACAGTTGTCAAATTTCATTATCTGTTCATTTTATTATAACTAACATTTCCACAATTTTAGACATTGCCTATTTTGAAACTAAAACTCTCATAATTGATGTTCTCCTTCTGGATTGCAGAGTGAATACCCTACTTTGGGGGACTAAAAGCCATTTATTTTTCTGCCTACAGTTAATCTCAGGGAGAAAAAAATTATTCATTGGGTAGCATATATATAATCATATGTCATATTGAAAATAAAAGAAATATGAGAAGGAAGTTTTTGTAACAAAATATCAAAGCCAAATTTTAGCACAAAATATAGAGAGATATGAGGGGAAACGAATGTTTATATGTGGGGGGGAAAATATATACATGTGTGTGTATGCTGTAGGGTGTCTATCCGTATCCCATCCCTATGCCTTATCCATATTTTATAATTATCTGTAAGTTAGAAAACTATATTGAAGTCTACTACACAGGATATTTAAAGTGGCTTTCCTCTGTAGTATTATTGGATTAACAAAGCTCCATGATGTAGACAGCATGATGTAGAAATTTTATTGATACAACCTGATCCTTTCTATCCTCTTGAGTGATTTTGCAGGTACTCAAGGGGTAAGGAAGTCAAACAATGTGAGCTACTCCGCCAGCTTAGAAACTTGATGACTTTGAGGCTGATTTAATACTAATAAGCCTTAAAGCAGAGGATTCTGCTTTCTCCCCATCAGGTATTTCATGTGAAGGATTGTTTTTAAGCCCTTCACTTAATTTGGACTGGGCTATTTGGAAGAATTAGGCGCTTGGGAATTTGTGACTCTATGAAATTAAAAATGAAATATAATATTCAGCCATAACAGTGTCTGTCCCTCTAGAATCCAGAAAGATGCTGTGTATTTATACTGCTTTGATGCTCAAGGAAATATACACAATCTCACTAGTTCAGTTGATACAGGCTGCTTACAATGATTTACACTGGTTAGTCAAAGAAGGAAAGTGGTAAAAAAAAAAAAAAAAAAAAAAAGGAAAGAAAAGCGTACGGGGCCTGTTGGTAAAGGTGTAGGGCACTGGCCCCATATACTGGTGGTGGGTTTTTCAAACCCAGCCCTGGCCAAAGACTTCAAAAAAAAAAAAAAAAAAAGAAAAGAAAAAGAAAAGAAACATACAATTACATACATAAACAGAGAAATGAGTAACAAACCCATCAAGAAAAACGATTACCTCAAGTAAATTAAAATCAATTCTAAGTTTCACTTATTTCCTTTACCTGAATGGCAGTTTTTAAAAAGTGTGCCTGAATGTTATGTTGTTTTGGTTCCCGCTTTGTCCTAAAATAAAATTGCCTAATTTTTTCTCTCAAATTCTATATAACACTTTCTCTCAAATTCTAAAACTTTCTAGAGCACTCGTTTTTCAAGACAAATAAAAATGACAATAATATAATCCTCTTCCTTTGTCTCACTCAGAAAGTAAAACAGGACCTTTCGGTTCAAAGGGTCAAGCTTATTAATTTTCACAGATTTCACACATAGTCCTTTTAATTATTTCAGTTAAAATATTATTGTAATTTTTAAAACTATTCCTTTTGATTATTTCAAAAAGCAAATATTCAGGGGAAACTTTCAGCTCATAAGATCATAGCTACCTTCAGTTACATTTTTTTTCCATACTGGCATAATATGGCACAATCATCATTGATTTTCATAATATTGAAGTTTAATAAAGATAAATAAAAATGGTACAATTTTATATTATACTAGGCACAGAGGGAAGAGACTTTATTTTGCATTTTCATAATGTTTTATATTTCTGTTGCATAAGTAAACAGTGTTAATTTATTGAATATAATACTTAATGCAACAGACATTTACCTTACAACTATTTTGCCCTTATTTCTGTCATTCGCCAAGGTGTTTAGTACACCCCAAGTATCATAAGGAAGATGAGATTTTGTATCAAAGGAGAAAGGGTGAAGTCTATTAAAATTTATAGGTGTGACCCTCTGAACTAAAAGGCTCTTTTTTTTACTTTCTGAGTAGAGATAATGGAAGTGGATGTGATTTTGTAACACTAAGTGAAATTGAAAAACCTGTGTCTTTCTTATGGCTATATCTTCTGGTTATAGTTTAGAGAATATTCACATATTTCAGGTACTATTGATACCGGAATTTCACTCTTCAGTAGGTTCTTGGTCTCAGGGATTCGAAGAATGAAGCCACAGCCACAGATCAGTGGTAAGATAGGACTTTGATTAGAAGTTAGAAAGGAATACAGAAGAAGTAAAATGCACCAGAGCTTCTGGAAGGGGGAAAGAACTGAAGAACTCCCTCAGGAGTCTCTTTTATCTAGGGGTCTTAAGTCTAGAGGATTACACTGGGCTGGCATTTGGTAGATGGAAATAAATATTTTCAGGGTTGGTGAGTGCATTAACAAATGAATGAATGTAATTCTTCCTCCACTAGAGTGAGGTTATCAGGTCCTTTACAGTCTTCACCTCTGAGAAAGGATTAAAGGTGTGTGCTCCTACTCAAGGTGGAACCATGCAAAAACATCTCAGGCTGCTTTGTTCATGATCTTATCAGAGCCCAGAAGGTGTGTCCCGAAAGAGGCAGTCTGCTTGTGCCTGGAAATGGGGGTCTGACCTCTAAGCTCAGCTGGGCCTAGAGAAGGGGTCCCCAAACTTTTTAAACAGGGGGCGAGTTCAGTATCCCTCAGACTGTTGGTGGGCCGGACTACAGTTTAAAAAAAAAAAAGTTTGAACAAATTCCTATGCACACTCCACATATCTTACTTTGAAGTAAAAAAATAAAATGGGAACAAATACGATATTTAAAATGAAGAACAAATAAAGTTAAATCAACAAACTTACCAGTATTTCAATGGGAACTATGAGCCGGTCTGCTTTTGGCTAATGAGATGGTCAATGTTGGGTTCCTTATTTGTCACTGCTAGTCTTAACAAGTGATGCAAGTGTGCATCAGTTAGTCTAGATTTGGTTGGAGATTTCAGATGTTTCATTCTGGAAAAAGTCTGTTCACAGACATAAGTGCTACCAAAGATGGTTGCCATTTTGAGTGCATGGTTCCTGAGATTAGGATATTTCTCAGAGGGGAGAGTTGCATAGAAATTAGGAAGGCTGCTTGACTTG